>JBBKCR010025158.1:0-11874 GCA_037577295.1 Ladigesia roloffi | reverse complement strand
CACACACACACACACACACACACACACACACACACACACACACACACACACACACACACACACACACACACAAACTAAACAAAAGTGTAATTCTGTTCTAATGCACTGATTCATGCTTCAAAGTAACACATAAGAAATGATCAGTCTGTTTATTAATTGATGAATGTTTGTCTAGTTTGACTACATTATGATGTAAAGAGAGAAAGAGAGAGTTGGAGAGAGAGAGAGAGAGAGAGAGAGAGAGAGAATGAAAGAATAAGTGTGAATAGAGAAGGTGTGCATATGTTTATTTGGTCTATAAATAAATGTATTGACTGCTGTATTTGACCTGGAGTGTCTTCCTTCTTTATTAGCCCTCAGGAATACTGAGGATGTGAAACTTTAAATTACATTAATATAAATTCATATGTATGCATTAATTCTGGACTCCCTAACAAATTCTAATCTTGAAAAACATCAGGGACTGAGAGATAGTTTGGAAACGCAGCTGACCTTCCAGTCTGTTCCTGAGAATACACACTCCGAGGCAGAGCAGGGTGAAGACCAGCAGCCCCACAAGCACCACCGCACTCCAGCGCCCCCTGTGAGCTAAAACACACATCACACAGAGATGAAACTGTTCGATGTCACTCGATTTGTTATATATAATACACAACACTGTGTTTTGCATTCTTGCAGACTCATAATATTCACTGGCTCAAATGTATCTATAAAGCCCTCTTTGGCTACCCATGATCACATTGTCAAGAAAAATCTTCTAAATCTGGCACCTCTGTCATCATTCCAATGTGCTGCTGCCAATGAATTCATTACAAAACACTTATAAATGGAACACATTTACATCCTTACCCAGCCTTCATTTGGACAATTTTAATTAAATCCGGAAATTTTATAATTCTGTTTAACTGATTTGCTGTGGTTAACCAAATATGCTCAACCGAAATAAACAGAAACTGTAGTTAAAACATGTTTTCTGTACAGACAGGACTATTTGTACTTTTTGTTCTCATTTACACTAAAAATAAAACAAAAACAGGTTATTATTTAAAGTGCAGTTAAATATAAAATTATATTACATATATATCCTGCACCGGTCAAATAATTTGACAAACATGACAGGGTTGTTTTGTAATATTTAAAAATGTGGTTAACAATCTGTGTATTTTAATAAATCCACCCATTAGTGTAAAAATGTCACAAAAACAGATCAAAAACTCACTTTCATGTTGACACATAGGACCAAACACCTTCCCATCCACCTTAAACTGCAAAATAGATAGATAGAGAGACAAATAGTTGGACAGATATATAGATATAGACAGAGAGATACAACATTGAGAATTAATAATACATGTAAAAGAGTGTAGTAGGAATAATGTGTGTGAATAAGTGAGTTGTGTACCATCACACAGTGCAGGAGGGGATTGTCAGGGCTCACGTTCACAAAGCTCCCTGTGGTCTGTGAAGGGTTAAAAACAGACAGTGTCAGGACAAACACAGCTCACTGGTAGAGCATTCTTCACGGGCCACACCTCATATTTCGGTGAATAATAACACCTCCTCCCTCACACCTCACCCTGATCACACAAAAACCTGAGGCCTGTAGCACAAAAGTAGGATCACGACGTCCAGGACAAGTGAGTAAGCTGAGCTCATTGGATCCAAAACAAGGCTTAATTGCACAAAGGCCAAGCCAGGATAAGCAGACATGGATTAATCAAGTCTGGAGGCGTACGAGGATGTAAAAGATATAATCAAAAAGACACGCAACACCGCCACAGTTATATTACAAAGAAAACAAGATTGGCAAAGTATTTCTGACCGGCTGAATGCGTAAGTACTGCACAATTACACACACACCGCTCCTCTGAAACAGCTCAATTACATTCCAAACAGTTCATTCATATCTCCAGAAACACAGTGGTACTCTGATTATCAATCAGTTGAATTTTTGATTGAAAACTGCAGATATGAGTGACATTGAGTAAATGTAACTCCTCAGATTGTCTAACTGATAAATAGATGAGCTAATAATAATACTAATGATAATAATGATAACTTTAATTTATATAACACTTTTCAGTGGACCTAAGTTTGCTTGCTTACTGATTTTATTAAATTTCCTTTTGCGATAAATAAAGTTTTACTTTCCTTATGTTTGCTCTACATGTGTAGGGTGTAGATTAAACACGACTGGGCCAAAAAGGACATGGCAGCAAGTCAAAATTAAATATAAGAACGTTCTCCAGAATGGTAAGGGCCCTGACTAATACTTAATGCACAAGCATATATTTTACCCAGAAGGTGCAGCTCACACACTGTCTATACTATTTTAGCAGTAAAAATGAAAACCCACAGACAAGGCACAGGGGGTGGGTCACCTAAAGCTGACCTAACCCCAGCAGAGGAAATGGCTTTGCAGCTGAATAAAGGCTGGCCTGTGCTGGAGGGGATCCCTGGGGGGACAGAGACCATCCCAAGATGCCACCTGCTTCACTATGAATCTGATTAAATGTGATAGAGTGAAGGCACCAGTGCAGCAGCAAGAAAAGATGATAGAGATGTTGATGAGACCATCTCTTTGGATTCCAGAAGCTGTGAGGTATCACGTCAAGCCTGTGAAAGTTCTATTCAATCTTCAAAGGTGAGGAGTCATCATTCGGAGCCCACACAAAATCCAAAAATGTCATTTTGGTAACAGGACCCAGATGCTGTATAGGGGGAATGCCAGCCTGGCAACTTCGTGTGTATAAATGGAAGTACATTCCATCATGTAAAATTCCCACTGTGCTAATTGTCAAATGTTTACATATGTAATAATACATATGAAAAAATAAAAAACTTATTACATACATATATAATAATAAGGTTAAAAGTGCTTGGACTTGGGCAAGTCTTTGATTCTGACCATTACAGGTAAAAAAGGCTCGCTGATGGAGTCCAATTCATAATTTTGATATCTAACCCATCATGCCCTATAGAACAAGTCTCACTTTACCCCTCCAATTCCATTTATATACAAGCCTGTTGGAGGTTTTACAATGTACGTATCATCCAAAAATATGTTTTATGAATATAGAGCTAATTTCAATTGTTACAAAAACCAATACAAACCAATGCAATAATTTAACCACTCTGAAGTCACAGTAATTAAAGACAAGTTATGGTGTTATAGAAAATATCTAATTTACATATTTTATGATTTTAAATGTATGAAAAAAATTGTTGGTTTTTGTTTTTGAACACCAGAACAAACAGAAGATATGTCAGAATTGAAGAGTGGAAACTTTCCATAAAGAATGTGCACCTCATGTCTTAAATAAAAAAGGTAATAATAACAATAATAATAATAATAATAATAAAATAATAATAATAATAATGTATTATTATTATTTATTATTATTTAAAGACGTATGCACTCACCCATAATGTGGTGCTGTTCTCCTGCCACTTTAAGTCCTCACTGAGAAAAACTCTAACATCTGGAACCTCTGCACAGCCCCCTCCTGAACCCGTCCCCATACGGCATGGCCAGACTTCAGCATCCAGCCTGCAGGGGGCGCTCAGGTTCCAGCCCAACACGGGACGCCCGTCATTGGTCTTGGTGTGACGTACTGACAGGGACATGTTCCTCAAAACGTTCACTCTTAAATCTGAACAGAGAAGAAAAACAAAAAAAAGAAAAACCCAGGCCTTTTTAAAATGCACTTTTAACTGCACACATTTTTTTTCATGACATTCTTTTGACATTATTCTGACTTTATTACTTTTCTAAAATGTTTCTGTGCTCTGGATGCTTCAGTGGAGTTGATTCTTTTTAATTAACAAAGTAAAATGAAATCAGTAATGTAAACTACATTACATACCAGGTATTATCAGAGTATGTTTACATTACTTTTGGACATTTGGATTTAAAATTTCACTGGCTGACTTTTCCAGACTCCATATTAAGATTGCGCAGTAATTTCAGGTAAGAACACACTAAGTCACTGTACTTTCACTGTACTTAAGTATCATATTGGAAGATCTGTACTGTAATCAAATGTTTACATCTAATACAATATTTAAACTTTCAATTTACATTTTTAAGTTCTCAAAGGCCTGATTTATTGTGAATTACAGTGTGCTGTAAAATTAAGCAAAACTTCAGCGATCAGATTCCTAACTCAGCGCACCTGATGTGGTTTGTAAAAACAGACCCCGTTGTTTAAAAAATTGCTGCAGCATTCGGCTCTATGCTGAAGCTCAGTTAATGAACCACAATTTTAATCCCAATCTTAACCCCAAACACTAATCCCAGGACTGTTAGTGGCACCTCTAAGGTAGCCTGAGCAAGACACCATCCCCACACACTGCTCCCCGGGTGCTGTGGTCCTGGCTGTCTGCTGCATCACTTGAATGTGATAAATAGAGGGAGAATCTCGTGCTGTTTACACTGTGTGCTGTGGCTTGTTCGCGTATGACAAATTATCACTTTGCACACTTTAATCCTAAACTCTAATCCTAACCAATGTATTACTAATAATAAATAAGTATATCAACAGGTATAACAATACATTTGTTAATAGTAAACTATCAACATATTAAATGGGACCTGTTTTTCCTATTACATATACATTCACAAAAAAGCAAGATGTTGTTACTTTTTTAGTAAAGAAAACAATACCTTTACGTTTAGTAAAAGGACAAATTGAAGACCGGGAAGAGGCTCCTTCTTTCCAAGCCTAAACACACATATACACACACACACACACACACAAGAAAGGGACACATATAAATGTAATGTAAATATGATTCAACCTGGTGGTGAATCTATTCTTTTACATTTGCACACCTGATCTGGTTTACACTTTAGATTAATGTTTAGTTTACATATAATAAAAATAATTGAATATTATGAATCTGTTAAAACGGGTGCATTACCTCGAAGCACATGCAAGGTGTGACAGTGTGCAGCGGAAAGGACTGGGGGGACGGCTGGGGAGAGAGGAGGGTCAAAGACTGTTAAAAAATGTAACGAACCAAGATCACACAGAAAAGATGTGTGTTAGTTTTCAGATTATGGTTTGTGATAAAGTAACCGGACACTAAAAAAACCTGTATGATCAGATTACTGGTCATGATACATTTATGAGACGTTGTTAAACCGTGTGTGTATGTTCAGATTACAGGTTGTGATAAAATAAAATGATGGCATGGGGAGAGACGTGTGTGTCTGTGAAGAGAGGCGTAAAGAAACACACACACAGATCGACTTACCCGACACACTTCCTCCTTCTCTCCTCGTTTTACACACATTTGCAGTGGCCCATCCTCACTCTTCAGTTCAACCATACCTCCCAGGGTCTCCTTCACTGACACTCTGGGAGCTGTTCAACACAACACAACAGAATGAGTTTTACTTCTGCATTTCACAAACACACACACACATACATGCCTCAAATATGTTTCAAAAGTTAGGTCTGGAGGTGAGGCTATTTATATATATACAATATACGGACATATGTATTGGGATTTCAGACCATTACACTGACAGGGAATTTTGCTGCATATAAACACAGAGTTGGTCCTTCTTTGCAGATGTAACTTGTGAGAATCTGTGCCCATTCATTCTGTAGAACATTTATGAGGTCAGACACTGAAGGTGGATGAGAACTGACTAACAATCTCCATTCCAGTTCATCCCGAAGGTGTTGGATGGGGTTGAGGTCAGGGTTCCGTGTGGTCCAGTCCATTCTATCACACCAAACTCATCCAATAATGTCTTTACGGACCTTTATTTGTGCAAAGTGACACAGTCATGCTGGAATAGAAAAGGTTCTTCCCCAAATTGTGTCCAGAAATTTGGAAGCATGGTGTTGTCCAAAATGTCTTGGTATGCTGGAACATTGATATTGCCCTTCACTGGAATTAACGAGCTATCTGGATTTAGTTTCATTCATGTTGTGTGTTTGTGTGCTTGTGTGTGTGTAAGTGGTGTTAATAAGTACATACTCTATGTACAAATACAATCTGTACAAATTAATACACAACTGCTGTGTATTTCCAATTCTAAGTTTACATATTGATAAAAATAAACCATTTTAGGTTTAGCTAGTGGTTTTACTGGTTTCATCAAGCTGACAAACTGAAGAGTCTTCCCATCCCTGCCTGAGAACCTTAAACTAGCACACTTCTTCCACAGTGTTCTGCACATTTATTTGGTCTCTGCAGTTTATTGCACCAGAACTTTTATTCTATATTCAGCACTCAAATTCTTTTCAGGTGTTCAGCTTTACTCACTGCCTCACAAACAAAACTACAAAAAGAAACTTTACCTCCTTCCTGCTACTCCACTGCAGTTACCAAACAAAGAGCCTGGAGGGAATGAAAGCTACAAACTCACGGAAAGGAATTAGAAACTCACTTTTACATTCTTCTATGTCTGTGGAGGGACACACTGTAGACAGGGGACAGAAAAACACTGTTTAATTACTTTCTCAGAATAAAACACAGATATTCTTCAGTAAATCGCTATAAAAAAGACAGATACATCAGTAAATTGGTCTAAAACACAGCAATACATCAGCAAATTTGGCATCAAACACAAAGATACTTCAGTATATTGACGTAAAACACAAGGATGCAATAGTAAATCAAACTAAAACAGGTAAAAAGATCGATCGGCCCTAAAAGCTAAAAAGCTCAATTCAGTATACAAATATTTAATTCTTATATTTTTGTTTGTTTCTGAGATTTCTCCTCAGGGTTTATGAGTAATCATTCAAACAGGCTGATATTTGAATAGCAAATCTGATTAAAGGATAAAATCTCTGATATTATTCATGAGTCTCCAGTTATTGCGTGTGATTTCTGCATAATTCGCTGAGCTTCTGTAAACACTCTGCGGTTCCTCTCATAAAGAACACACACAGAGGTGATCAGGCAGGAATTCTCTCCGGCAGTTATGGATTCTCTGGAGGCAGCAAAGCGAGGGACTTTGGCCCTGAGGCGTAAATACCAGTGTTTTATCAGGCTGGATCAGCTCAGTGACTTTCTGTTTAGGGAGAAGTTCAGTAGGCGTGTCTGATCCATCTTACCTTCTCCCGGCGAGGGGAACAACACAGAGCGGTTGAAAGAATCGACAGTGACGTTCACACGGCTGCCCAGATGCACGTCCTTATACTCCACTATCCTCAGCTACAATAAACAACACAAATACCCTCATTCAGGACCATTTATAGTGTAATTTCACAGTTTGTTTCCCCATTTTGTGCATAATGCAGTGTGTAAACACTCGTGGGTGGGTTTGGTTCTTTGTAGAGGCTTTGGTTTCTTTTCAGTGGAGGTAAATGGAATCGAATATGTCCAGCTGTTTTATTCACTGAAGTTCCACTCTGAGTGTTTAAATGGATGTTGATGATGGTAAAATAGTAAAACTAGACAAAATCTGAGTCTACTTGGTCTAAAAAGGACCTGCATGTATCCTTCCACACTGAATGGGTTTGGTTTTAGAACCAAAATCTTCCAAAACCTCCACAACATTAAACGCACTCTGAACCACTATGTTTACACTTCATAAGCTTCATTATTGGTGAATTTGAAACATCTGTGTTCTCATGTACAGTTTAATGTAATTTACCAGAAAAAAAAGGCTTGATTGATTGAAAATTCTATTAAGAAACATCGTGTTCACTAGTGAGGGTGTTATGAGCTGTACATTAAGAAAAAAAAGCCTGAATGGCTGAGGACAAATTGCTGAACAGATACAGCCCTCAGAGCAGAATTCCACAGCAAAATAACCCACAGCTTCACTTCAGTTAGAATTATTACTACACATCTATATTCTTATTCATTAATGTGTTATGTACAGGGTTCTTGTAACTAAATTTCAGTAAGCTAAATTGGAGACCTTTTAAGACCATAATCAGTAAAATTAAGACCAACTCTAACCCAGGACAACTTAACCCTGCAGGCTGGAGTCAATCCCCTTTACCACCAATTTCAGTTTCAAGGAATTTCAATTTGACATGTTTTTCTTAGTACACCCTTTACAGGGAGTTGGACTTGGAGAGAAATGGAGTCATCTTGGAGCTAGCCAATATTTCTTGGGAAAGGATGGAAGACTTGGATAAATGACCTTTTTAAAAAGATATTTTAAGGCCTTTTTACAACTTTTAAAGACCCTGCAAGAACCTTGTTTGTTATTAAGCTTGGCATCACTAGTGTCTATCTGTTCTTATGTATTTATTAGTAGACTGTGACTTAACTGAACACACACATCCATTTTCTTCATTCTAAATACTGTGCTTACTTGTATTTGATCTCAAATCTGGTGTTTGTTGAACCATGAGCCTAAACTGAGTGTACCTGCCTTGCCTTTCAACAGTTACAACAAAGAGATTAAACAAACACTTTCACTCTTTCCATTGTTTAAACAGAAATGCTAACCCTGCTTCTTTGAGAGCCGGTTAATATATCAACACTCTAGCCTAGATCCTTTCTCATATCTCACTTTCAGCACTTTCAGTGGCAGACGTCTTGTTCCACTGACCAACACAGTGAGCAAATATCAAACACTTCATTATGGAGGGATGTGAGAATTCTATGTTGTCATTATGGTTGAATTAACCGCCTTGCTAAAAGCTTTACTAAGAAATGTCTTGCTCATTTTGAGTGCGTTATGAGCCATGCATTAATCAAAATATTCATTCCCTTAATGACTGGTGACCCGTTGGCAACAGATTCTTGGAACGGAATTCCACAAGACAAGAACTATTAAACACTAGGTGTTACATCAGGCCCGTCTCGGTTTTAGGAGTTTTAGGAGGCACTAATTCTGGACCAGCTGTGAGTGCTGAGAGGCTTACCAGGCACCTCATCACAGGCCCATCTGTCTTTAATGAAAGGAGATTATGAACTGTAAGTGTCTGTGTCATGTGACTGGCTGGATGATTGGGTATCTGTGTATTTCAGCCCAGCCAAGCCAGATCTCGCTGTGTGGACACCGTTCAGCATCGGCTGGCAGCTATCAGGGTGCAGGACTGTGAGGTGCTGCAGTGCACCGTGAGAAAAGTTTCCTACCCCCGTAAAACAGGGCTTTCCAAAAGACTCAGCGCTCCGGTATGGTCCGGGAGTTCCTAGATGCTTCTAAAGGCGAACTCATTGTGTGCTTTTACAGACTGAGAAGCGAGCCGAGCAAGCCTAATGGAGAAATGACCAAGCAGCTTCCTGGTTGCTTGTTTTTGTTTGAGAGTCCGCGTGAACTGTGTTTTTGCTTTAAAATTAAAATAATTGTTCTGCATCTACATCTGCCTTTCATGTGCATCCTTCCACTGTACCTGACAGACACAACAGTTGGGAGCACCTGGAATTTTGGAAATGTGGTTGAATTCCCCTCTAACGAGAGATGAATATAAAGCTGTGGTTTAATTGATAAGTCTGCAGGGGTCACTGAAAATTTGAAGGTCAAGTTTCACTCACCAAGGTGTTTGTGGCGTTCCTATTGTCAGCCAGCATCACAGTGAAGGAGACAATCTTGACATATGGCAAATTAGGGCCTGAATAGAAGCGAACTCTTATCTCAGCTACAAAAAAACAGAAGAACATAGTTAGAAGGAGAGACGATATTAATGAGCAAATGTATCTCTCCTCCTTTCTCAAAGCAAAACAAAGAAATGAGGGGGTCAATATATTTGCATAGTGTACATACATATTCACACACAATCAGATTTTCTACATTTGGATTTTGCTCATTGAGAAAGAAAATGGCACCTAATATAATTAGAGTGTGGGTCACCAGACACGTGTTAGATATTTAACAAGATGTTTAGTGATGAAACAGTTTTGAATTTTGATTTAAAGTTGCATTTAAGATAATACAGTGTCAGACCTGCATTGTTACAGATTCTTTCACCTTATACAGGAACCTTGCCTTATTTGATATGTTTTCATTTATACTTGTACACTCAACAAATTTCCAGAATTTGACAAGAATAAAAATCTGCACTTATAAATATATAAACATATATAAACAAACACACACACACACACACACACTACCTGATATCGGTTTTCCCTCATCTTCATCATCATCTTCACCTTCTCCTGACTCTCTGCCACTGTTCTCCTCCTGGGTGAGGATCTGGAGCTGGATCGTGACCAGGACACATGCCTTACATTTCTCCTTCCCTTTACAGCACAGAGCGGCTTTTGCGTCCAGTCCTGAAACCACCACCGGCCCCTGATGGGGCTTTTCCATCAGTAAGAGGTTCTCATCTCTCACTTTGCACCTGTACAGACCCTGGACCACACAAAGCCACTACTGATCAGGTTCTAAACTTTTTCATAGAACAATCAAGAAATCAAAGTGGTTACAAACAATTCATTGTATAATTGGGTAGAAGGTGGAAAGCACCTCCCTCCATGCAACCCTGGTAATGGACAAGTGGTCGGTGTGATGGAGGGATGAATAAATCAGCAACAAATATATAATAATATATAAAATATAACAGCACAAGCATGTTCATCATGACCACATTTTTAAATGAGGGAATAAATGAGGATCACCTCAAGCCTCTGGTTAAGTGTTCAGTCCTAGCTCCCTCAGAGAACTTTCTCAAACTAATGAGGCTTCAACTGATTAAACTGCTTTGTAGCAGGATACTGTGTCCGTAGTTGTCTGATGGACAAGCCGGCATTATACAGTAGTGTGCAAAAGTCTTGAATGTTTTTTGATGCAGAAATACTATTTTCTGCCTGCCTAGTCTTTGGAATATTGAGTAGATTAAATGCAAATTGTGTAGATTAAATGAAAAAAAAAGTTTTACTGTGACAGGCTGCACAGTGCCTTAAGAGAAAATGAGCTTAAATAAAGGAGTTTCAATCAACCAGCATTCAACACAAGCAGTATACTGATCATCGCCTGATCATCTGCACCTGTTTTTTCACTGGTTCAAGCTAAATGGTCTTTGTTCTGCTTGAATGATTCATTCACTGTGTGGCTTAACAAATGAAAACATTCCTCTGAAACTGGTCAGTTTCATGGACTGGACTGAAAATGTCTCTGAACGTGTTTCAGGAAGCCTAGAGAACTGTTAAAGACCACATTAAAATACAAGGATGGTTATTTCTATGGAAGAAAATATGATACATATGATATATGATTATAACACTTTAAAAAATTACTCTCCATCATGGTACACAAACATACAACTGACTCCGTTTTAGAGCAAGAAAACCACCAACATGTGGGATTTGGGAATCATGGTCCATCAACATAAAACCATCTTCAATTAAGTTCCATCACTCTGAACCACTGTTAAATAAGTTCCCTCATCCTGTAACACCTAAAATTGTGTTCATTCAACCGGCACCACCTTCAATAAAATTTAACTAATGTTCTCACCTTAGGGCAGGTGATGTCCTGTTTGGGGAGATATTTCTCCAGCTTGTCCGAAGAAGCCAAAGTCCCAGCCACTAAAACCAGTATGAAACAGTGTAGATCCATTACTCGGCCCTTCACATGCTCAGTGCGAGAAAAGCGTGGGTTGAAGCCCACTCTCGGAACTCCTTCAGTCAGCAGGTGAGAGGTGTCTCGCTAGGAAACACCATTAAATCAAAATTCCATTAAAATCCCATAAGGAGGGTCTGCGCCTTCATCCCAGAAAATTCAAATAAACACGAAAGACTAAGTGGCTCATAGAACTGAGGAACCAAAGAACTGAGGAACCGGTTCCACAGCAAAGCTCCAATCTCAGGCTCTGACGCAGAATTCCTGGCAGTGGGCGTGGTCTGGCAACAAGACACATGATCCGAGTCAGTTTCTCTCTCTCTTCTCTCTCTCTCTCTCTCTCTCTCTCTCTCTCTCTCTCTCTCTCTCTCTCACACACCCAC
>JBBKCR010025147.1:0-11874 GCA_037577295.1 Ladigesia roloffi | reverse complement strand
CTGACCTCTGCCATCATTTTAAGTGGGAGAACTTGCACAATCGGTGGCTGACTAAATACTTTTTTGGCCCACTGTATTTTGAGTTTATTTTAATTGTTTAGATTTGAGGCTTATTCTGTAAACACAGGTCCGACCCTAGTTAGCATGTTTTTAGAGAACATACTCAATGCAAATCTGTAAATGAGAAAGAGGAGTCATGGCTGGTCTTACATGTGGTGGTTAAAATGATCTGAAAGTTTAGAGGACCGGTATCGTTTCTTCTTGGCTTTTTTGACCGTGACCAGCATTTGTGTCACTGTATCACTCGATAGTTATAACACTTAGAAAGCGCTTTGTATTATTAACTGAGTTGCAACACTTCTCAGAAAGCAGCAGCGCACCGAACCATGTCCGCCTCGCTTAAAGTATTTGAATTTCCATAAAAGTGTGTTTTTGGCATCAAAATGAATATTTCAGAAGCTTCCTGTTTAGTCAAGATCTAAGAGTTCGTTTTTTACACAAGAAGTCTGACTTGTAGAACACAGAGAGAAAAGCTCCACCCCTCGTCTGTGCTACATGAAATGATAAAAGAATACAGATACAAATGTAACACTTTTATTTTACAGTGTAATTTAACCGTGATATACCCGGCCGATACGCTCCAGATACCTGTTACCTTCAGGATGGATTCAGACGTTACAGAAGAGGAATGAATAAATGAAAATATTCTCATAGGGCGAGATAAACAAGAACCAAAATCACAGACTGCACTGTGTATAGAGGTGTGGCATAGTGGGTGTGATCTATTGGGTGTGACCTAGTGGATGCGGCCTAGTGGGTGTGGCTTATTTTATGTGGTCTGGTGGTTGGGGTCTGGTTGCTGTGGCCTAAGGGGTAAAAGAAAATACAGCAATAAGTGTTTCACTGCATGTTGTATTACGTATGATTGTGTGCGTGACAAAAATTATTTAATTTGAATTTAAGGACAATCTGAGCTTTAACCCTTACCGAGCACACCAGCGCCCCCTGCTGTTATCGTACTTAATTCCTTCCTTAAAAGTAAGTTCCAGCTGCATTTAACCAAAGATTTCTCAAGGTTATCTTCATTAGGAAATCTGGCTCCAGAAGGTTATCCTCGTTTGGAGATCTGGCTACACTCTTGGTGGACAGATTTGAGTCTGCATGTTTTGTTTTATGTCATAAAAAGTCTAAAACAGTAGGTTTGGACAGTTTTGTACTCTTCATCAAATCAAAATCATGGAGGAAATTCTGGAATCTGCATTTTCCACAAAGTGTCTGCGCTCATCTCAGGGAACCTCAGTAATGGATTGAAGGTGGATGTGAGCGCTGCGTGATGGGCAGGTCCTAAGTGATGGGCGGGTCCTGAGTGATGGGCGGGTCATGAGTGATGGGCGGGTCCTGAGTGATGGGCAGGTCCTGAGTGATGGTTGGTTCCTGAGGGATGGGCGGGTCCTGAGTGATGGGCGGGTCCTGAGTGATTGACGGGTCCTGAGTGATGGGCGGATCCTGAGTGATTGGAGGGTCCTGAGTGATGTGTGGTGGTGAAGTGGAGTGATGGGCGGGTCCTGAGTGATGGGTGGGTCCTGAGTGATGGGCGGGTCCTGAGTGATGTGTGGTGGTGAAGTGGAGTGATGGGCAGGTCCTGAGTGATTGGCGGGTCCTGAGTGATAGGCAGGTCCTGAGTGATGGGCGGGTCCTGAGTGATGGGCGGGGCCTGAGTGATTGGCGGGTTCTGAGTGATGGGCAGGTTCTGAGTGATGTGCGCTGGTGAAGTGGAGTGATGGTGTCTGTCTGATCGGAAGTGTGTATTTCCCAGCATCCGTCTTCTGTTCTGCTGGTGTTTTTGTTCCACGACCTTGACGCTGTCAGTGCCGGTTCCCTGGGGTTCTGTGTGTGTGGGGTGGGGTGAGAGGGATGGGCCCTGTAAACAACAGGGCGCTGTCGTGACGCCTGGAACTCCAGATATTGTTCCTCAAACCTTCTGTCCCACCGCTCCCAGTCAAAAACGTTCTCCGTGTTTGGTTCCAGAACCTACACTGATAGTACTGGTAGTTGTGTCCTGTGGGTCAAAACATTTGATGCTTATCTAGAACTGACCAAAACCTGCTTACACTTTGACTGTACAGACAACACTGATATATCTAGAACTGAGTTAAATCTGCCTCCACTGTGACTTTTTAATCAGTGATGTATCTAGAATGGAATAAAACCTACTTACACTGTGACTTTATTGTCAGTGATGCATCTAGAACTGACTAGAACATGCCTCCACTGTAACTGTATAATCAGTGATGGATCGAGAACGGAGTAAAACCTGCTTACACAGTGAGTCTATTGTCAGTTATTTATCTAGAACTGTGACTCTTTAGTCAGTTATGTATCTAGAACTGACTGAAAACAACTGGCACCACAGCTTTATAGTCAGTTATGTAACTAGAATCGACTGTAACCTGTTTATACTATGGTTCTACAGTCAATGACTAATGTAGAACCGACTGAAACCCTCAGTTTGGCTCTATAGTCAGTGATGTTTCTAAAACCGACTAAAGCCTTCTTACTCTACGGTTCCAGGGTCAGTGGCTCTAGAACTGATTGAAACCTGGTTACACAATGGCTTCACAGTAAGTAATGTATCTTGAACTTACTAAACACTGCTTACAGTACAACTTTACAGTCAGTGACATGTTTAGAACTGATAGAAAACAATTGCACCACGACTTTACAGTCAGTGATGTATCAAGACTTTTTTCTGTAAATCACTCTGTGATTGGTTGATTTGTCTTCTTAGTAACACGAGGTTCTCAAGTTACCCCCTGGGGGCGTTTGAAACCCATCGGGGGGCGTTGAGAATGAGACAGCTGAGAGGGGGGCGTTCAGACGTAAATGGTGGGCGTCAATTCTATTAGTTAGAATTCTTAAGGATATACAGTAAACAGACTTTATTAATTTGAACACGAAATAAGATGTAATAAATTATTCATGGAATGATTAGAAATAAATAGGAATACCAGCACCTGGTGCTCTGACGTTTCCTTTTGCGGGTTAAAATCTCACAGCCAATCAAAATGAACACAAGCACAGTTACGTATTGATGTTCTGCATGTGACACCACACCTATAAGGACGTTGATTGCTGGATGGCAGAAGTGAGTTGTGCGATTACACAGAAAGTGTTTAGTAGTTAACAGGGATCCACAGACATAGTGAAAATTGTTATTTTGTGCTGTGCGGTGGGCTGTTCTTGTTATTAACGCATTTCTTCATGCATATAAAATTCTGTATGTACTTCACACTCTGAGCGCCAAAGAATGGCGACAAGACATCATTAATAAATTAGACTGTGGTTACAAATGTTATATAGCGTGTGTATTCCCTATCACTAGTTAGCAGACATGTAGTACTTTGATTTAAGACCCAAATTACGTTACCTTCCCGTTCAAGGTTTCAGTAAATAGCAGTGCAAATGAGCCTGTTGTCACTGGTGCTGGGGCAGTCAAAGAATATTACGAGCGGTATAAATCCGTAGAGAAAGCACCAATCCACATCAAACTTCACAGTTAGATGTGGGGTTGGTGAGACCTTTCTAAAGACCCCACATTGCCGTTTTTGGCAAAAGCCGCTAAAATCGCCATGTCCCATTACTTTCAGACTTTCCGAGCAGCAAAGCTCCGGTGCACACAGACATTTCCAACAATTATTTAAAAATAATATAATATTAAAATAACCACATTCAAATGTAGATCTCTGGTATATACTTAGATGTCTCTGTGTCCTGAAGTTAAAAAGCTTGCAGCGAGCCACCAAGGACAGGTCTCACACTATCTTAAGCTTTTTGTTTGATTAAATAAGCCGTAAGTATATCTGGCTACTTTCCATCACTCAAGGTTTTGCTTGAAGTTTTCAATTTTTTTCTCCCTCCTTGCTCAACTAATACACTGAAAAGAGTAGATTACACACATATATATTGTAGGCTAGGCCAGAACGGTAGAGAAAACAGAGTGGCGACACTTCCATAGGGTCCTGTTGTAAGCAATGGGGGGGGGGTGTACTCTCGGCCTACTTCCGCGTTATGGGGAGCCTCTAAAGTTCCAAACAGCAGTAACGCGCAGCTGGCTCACATTGATTTTTGGTGCTGTTTGTGATGCAATTTCAGCGGTAAGTTGATAAAATAACAGCATTTTTGTAAGTTATACAATATATGCCCCATTTCAGCTGTCCTTTATGTAGTCGATACTTAGATTGTTTAATGTATTTAGTGTATATATTCATTTTTATCTTGACAGATCCTCCGGCCAAATTAAAACCTTCTAGACTGTCCTTTAAATTTAAACCTTCTATACTGTCCTTTAACTTTAAACCTTCTAGAATGTCCTTTAAATTTAAACCTTCTATACTGTCCTTTAACTTTAAACCTTCTAGACTGTCCTTTAACTTTAAACGTTCTAGAATGTCCTTTAACTTTAAACCTTCTAGACTGTCCTTAAACTTTAAACCTTCCAGACTGTCCTTTAACTTTAAACCTTCTAGACTGTCCTTTAACTTTAAATGCACTCGTTACTGTTTAAGCACTGAATAGCTCTCTAAATATTAGTAACCACCTAGGAACTAACACAGTTGGCTTAGCAGCTGTGAAACCACACTTCCCATTTTCTCACAGGAATGTGATCTGCTCATTATTATTATTATATTTGGTGGCAGTAGAGATTAATACATCTAATATATTAATTAGAGTCAAATTCTAGAAGGTCTTTTAGCTTTAAATGCACTCTTTGCTGTTTCAGCACTGAATGGTTCCTTAAAGTTCCAACACTCGTCTGGAGATCCACACTATCATTATAGTTATAATAATATTAGGGGCTTTTTATAGGACAGTAGTGTTGAACAATAAAAATATGACATTTTCTGGTTAATAAAGGAAGTCAAATGGTGAAAATACTGTAAATATGTTTGCAAGTAAAGAGTGCAGAGTGAAATTTTTGGTAAATATTAAATGAGTAACATGTAGAAATTTTAGTGTGTGCAATAACTATGAGTGCCAGTGTCCATCGAAATGTGATTTATTCTTAATTGTGAACAGCTGATACCTTCATGTCACAGGTCCTTGGAAAGTTAGACAGAATTATTTAGATTTTTCTGACTGAAACCCTGATGTTGTGTTTCAGATCAGTTTTAGGAGTGTCATTGAGTGTAGACAGGAAAAGGCACGGCGTGTAACAGGTCGGGTCAAATTCGGCCAGCCGGTATTTCACATTTGGACAGAAATTTCAGGCCTCATTACAGTACAGGCAGGCGGTTCTGGATTTTGCTTTGAAGTTCAGATTAAGCCCAGAAGCTGCGTGGAGCTCCTCCAGTTTTCAGCTCCTCTGTTTTTAGCGATGCTTCAGTGCTTTAACTCTGGTTTGTGGATCTCTAGGAGTCGTACAGTGTGGTAAACTGCACAAACAAGTCTAATAGAGATAACTGAACACATTCAGGTGATATATTGCAATACTACTTCTATTACTACTACTACTACTACTACTACTACTACTACTACTACTACTACTACTACTAATAATAATAATAATAATAATAATAATAATAATAATAATAATAATAATAATAATAATAATAATAATAATAATAATAACAACAACAATAATAATAATAATAATAATAATAATAATAATAATAACAATAACAATAAAAATAACAATAACAATAACAATAACAACAACCAACAACCAACAACAACAATAATAATAACAATAACAACACCAACAACAACAACAACAATAATAATAACAATAATAATAACAGTAAGAAGAAGAAGAAGAAAAAGAAAAAGAAGAAGAAGAAGAAGGAGAAGAAGAAGAAGAAGAAGAAGAATGTATTTATACTGCACTTTACATTTTACCCAGAAAAACCCAGACCCATTTCCCCTTAAAGGAAAACAATGGGGAATATTAAACAGACCAAATGGGCCCAACAGAACACTTTTGTAAAATGTTGTCCCTATTGGCAAAGATCTGGAATGTTACGTAAATGTCACACTCTGCATTTATATTAAATGTATTCCTTATGTGAAAATTCATGAGACTTTTTGTTCAGTAACATATATTCCTGTAGCTGTGAAGTAAAACTGCAGATGTATTAACCTTCAAAAAACGTCATGCAATACTGAAGGGGAACAAGATCTTCGTACTATCAGCACCAGGTTTTATCCTGGGATGAATGGAAATATCGGAAACAAGTATTTTATCTATTTTCCTCCAAACAGTTAATGAAGAGTTAGTTTAAAAGTCTTAACTGATTTTTTTTCTGATGGACGGAAGGTGTCTAATTCTTATTTCTTGGCTTAAGCTCTTTTCCACATCCAGCCATGCTAAGTTAACATCATTGGTCCAATTAAAAATGTAGATTAACTGCTGTGAAATGAAAGTAAATATACAGTGAACTGTATCACATGATAAAAAGTGAAATGACGAGAGTAGCCTGTACCAGAGAAGCGGGAGAAAAGAGAATGATGGGTAACCAGACGAGCATTTGTATGAAGACAGAAACATTTGCGAAAGGTTTCAGTTTCAGTCTAAATGAAGCGTTGACGACGTAAAGCTGCGAGTCTCAAAATTCTTAATTTTAATGAATTTTTGCTTTTCATGACAAGGACTGATGCTAATTTCAGAATCACGTTGGTGAAAGTTGAAAAATATTTTAATATATATTAATTTTATAACATTTTGGGAGTGTAAACAGGAGGTGACCAATTTTGTTCATGAGGACACTGAGTTAGAGTCTTATCAACTTTGCTCCAGGAACATTGAGAATATAGAAAATTGACACTTTTGAGGTTTTCTAACAAGTGCATAGTGCAAACAAACTGGTATTTGAAGGATTAAAAAATAAAAAATTATGGACATTTTATACTTACGACAAGTACTGATGTTAATTAAACACTTTATGCAGTAAAAATAGGTAAAAAGCATAAATATTATAAAAATCACAGACTTAATCTGTTGGTGGCCATTTTATTTTCCTGAAAGGGTAGCAAAAATGAAGAGGGCCAGAGGGTTAAAGAGAAGCTGAGTCAATGTAGTAATAAAAATGATTGGTTCGTGGTGTTTTAGTATTTAAGTTCTTTATATTTCTGGGTT
Organism: Ladigesia roloffi; assembly: GCA_037577295.1. Classification (NCBI taxonomy): domain Eukaryota; kingdom Metazoa; phylum Chordata; class Actinopteri; order Characiformes; family Alestidae; genus Ladigesia; species Ladigesia roloffi. The sequence goes on along the minus strand of JBBKCR010025147.1, from coordinate 4,742 downwards.
TATGTTGAAGCAACCCTCACACAAACTTGATGTGTCCTGCACATTTTCCTTCCCTTGTCTTTCTTCTGTGTGGTGTTTTCTGTTAGGCCCATGTACCTTTTAGATTTTTTTTTTGTTTTGTATAATTTAAACAGAGACCTCGAAACAGCTGCCCCTCAGTGTCCAGCCCATCTAGTCCCAGACTGGTGGCGTATTATTTTATCTACACTGGATACAAAACATGGAGATTGATCATTAATACCATATTTGGTGTCTTTAAGTTCTTTTCCTTTGCCTTTAATCACTTCTGTATGCTTGAAATGCTCCAGTTTAGCGATGAGAGGTCGCGGTGATGTGTCGAAAACAGTAAGCACAGTGGACAGTAGTTTGATTCACGATGTCCGGAGACAGATTAAGCAGGATTTCACTTTCAGCAGCATTCGTGATGCCGGAGAAGTTCAGGTTGTCGCTCAGAATTCTGGATTGTATGCTGGGGCATCAGAAGCATTTTTAATGTGAGGGGGACGCGTCAGGCAGGTTTTCGTTGGGGCCGGGGTTGCTCGTACTTTTAGGGGGTGGGGTGGTTTGGAAACCCCTGTTGAATCTTGAATCTTTGGTGAAAGAATTAATTGGTTCACTACAAAGAATCAACTCTTCTGATTCACTACAAAGAATTGCCTCTTAGTAGCAGGCTAGCACAGTTCAGATGCCTCGGAAGAAATAAGCTTATAAAAGGACGATATTTATGTTTCGTACAGCTAAATACTGAATGTTTGAGTTTTAGAACCGCATTAGTTTGATGAGGTTTTTAAAAAGACAAGGCTGTTTATTTTTAGTTACCGTATTTTTCGCCGTATAAAACACACTTTTCCTTCCCCAAAACTGGGGGCAAAATACACATATTACCTGCATTAAAACTGCCCCGAACTTTGTGTGGTGCTTGGTCGCTGTCCTCTTTTTATGCTGTGTGTGCTGCTGACTGGATTTGTGGCATGTACTGCGGGCTGTGGAGACTTGGGTGATTAGGGTGACCATATTTTGGTTTTGGAAAACCAGGACACCTTAGTGCAGAGGGGGGTGTTTGGAAAATGTGCACTTACGCTTCAGCATGTTGCTAGCGTGCTGACAGACACGTGGTCTTCTGATTTTAAACAGAGCTGCATGCACTGACGTGGCTCAGGGATTACGTCACACGCAGCACCGTGCGCAGTGCCCTAGTGCTGGTCAATTTAATGGTCCAATGAAAGGTAATAAAAAAACAGGATATTTCCTCACTTTTTAAATAGAAACTCGGATGCCGGACGTTTGGTCACCCTATCTCTGACACTCCCTGCACGGCCAAGCTGTGTGTGTTCGGACTTCCCTCTCCCTCCTATAGCGCGCCTGTTCCCCACTCCCGGCAGTCTAACCACGTGCTGTCTGGGAACTGTGTCAACGCTCTGCTTACTTTACTGGTACCTTTCCCTCCATCACCGTTACTTCCTTTTCAAGATGTCTAAGCAAGATGTCTTTATACAGTTGATATAAAATATTTGTAAAAAAAAAAGATTTTCCTCCTTTAAAATTGGGTGCGTCTTATATTCCGGAGTGTCTTATATGGCGAAAAATACGGTATGTTCTTTTCCAAGCAAAGATATGTCTTTGTGTTAATGTTTTCTTTATAAAATTCCATGTACAGTAAAGCTGCACCTCATTTTCTCCTCTTTTACCCCAACATGATGCGATGCTTAAGTGGTGAGGTGTATTCTCAAACTCAGCATGGGCTTTTAATGTACTTTATATCTGTGATTGTTCAGTTGTATGACAGATAGCAGGAGAGGATTGAAGGAGGTTCAGACAGGAGGACGTTGCACTACTTAAGGTTAAAACATACAAATAAATCAAAAGTGAATGTCAACTAGTCCATTTTTGAGTTGTGAAATTATTTCAGCTTTCAAAAATGAACTATGAACTTGATGTAATTCATTTTTATTTGAATGAATTATATTAGAAACTTGTTCTTCTTCAGTGTGAAATGGTGGTGATGGAGAAATGATTTAGAGTCAGTTCCCCCCGTGTTTGTGAAGGTCATCCAGATTACAGCTCAGTGATGAGCAGAACGGTCGCGATTCTGTTTCATATGAAGAAAAATTCTCTCTGGAACAACTAGAACCCTCTCAGATCACACAGAGAGAACCACCAGAACCCTTTCAGATCACACAGAGAGAACCAGCAGAACCCTCTCAGATCAAGATTCAAATTCTAGAATGTCCTTTAATTTTTTTTCCCTCAAGTAATAGAGAAATAAAATAAATCAAACCCTTCTTTACAGTTGTCTGGTGAAAATCTACCATAGCCCACAGGTCTATTTAAACCTGCACTAACTCAAATGACAGAACAACTAACCCACAAATAGTAGAAACGTATGTTTAAACTAAAAGATTAGCTGCTTACTCACCAGATAGGGCTGAAAATACAAATTTCAGGAAACAGACAGCTAAGTTATCCTGATACACAGAATTGTTGGATCATTCGGCAGCTCCTCTGCTACATAAAATGACCAGCCAATACATTTCCCACAATTATAGCCTATTGTCAATGAAATCTGACGCTAGAGCAGGGTCCTCCAATCGGTGTGTTAAGCTATCCGAGAAGGTCACTCTCAGGACTGCAGGGTAAATAAGGCTGAATTTCATGCGGGGGCAGGCACGCAGGCGGTGCTTCACATCTATGAAGCTCGCCCGCTTCTTAGCCACAGCTGTGGTCAAATCTGTGAATATCGAGATCCTTCTGTCTTTGTAAACCAGGGGTGACAGTTCTCCAGATTTCTTTAGAATTACATGTCTGACGTGGAAAAAATGCACCCAACAAGAGGGTGCAGATCATCTCCTTCTTTAGGTCGACTTCGTAGAGTGCGGTGAGCCCGGTCTAGTAGTGGTTTTCATCCAGTTTGAGCAAATCCTGGAGCAGCTGAGCCACAAACTCCATCGGTTGTGAACCCTCTGCTCCTTCTGGGATACCCAGGAGTCGGATGTTGTTCCTCCTCATTCTGCTCTCCAAGTCTTCACACTTACTTTACAAATATGTCACCTTTGTCGCCAGTGAGCTAACTTTACTTTCAAGCTCCATGATTCGAGTGCTGGGGTCTGTGGCACCCTGCTCCAGATCCACTATGATATCCCCATATATGCTGAGATTTGTTTGTATTCCTTCGATTTTTCCTTTAAGCTCGTCTTTGACCGATAAGATTTTTGCTCTTAGGTTGTCTGAAAAAGAGTCAATCTTACTGAAAATATCAGTTTTGAGGGACCCCATCATGGACTGCAAAAGTTCCACAGTTAGAGCTTCTCTGGGATTAACATTAGCAGCGGCCTCAGCAGTTGGAGAGGAATCATGTTGGTGTCCATGTTTGCTCGTAGCAGCTTTAGCAGGTTCTGTTTTTGAATGTGTGGCCATCGTTTACATAGTAAATTTCGCAAAACAAAAAGGGGTTTGGTAAAAACACCGCCACAAACACTTCTGCAGAGGTAGAAACTCAATAAAACAAAAATAAATGTATAAATTTGGTCACAGTCATAGGAGTGATTGAGAGACATGTGCTACAACTTTGCTACCCTCGAGCGCCCCCTGACTGTCCTTTAACTTTAAACGTTCTAGACTCTCCTTTAACTTTAAACGTTCTAGACTGTCCTTTAACTTTAAACGTTCTTGACTTTCCTTTAACTGTACATGCACTCGTTACTGTTTCACTGGCTCCTCATCCTGGTTATCAGTATAATTATATTCGGGGTTATCTGGGTCAGTAGTGATGAATAATAAAATTATGAGTAACTTGCAAATGTAGAAAATCTCAGTGTGAGCAACTTTTCTGAGGACCTCAGCAGTTCTGGTGTTCCTGGGAAGTTGGTTCCACCATTTTGGTTCTGCAGCTGAAGGTCTGGGACCTGTGAGAGGAGGTGGTCGGAGTCAGGTTGTGTTTGAGGTTCTAAGTGGGTGGAGCTGTGACCTGAGATCTCACTGGTGAGGATCTTTTCTAGATATAAGTTTTGAAACCGGAATCCAGGGAAGGTTCTGTTACTTATAGAACCACAGGAACCCAATGAAGGTTCTGTTACTTATAGAACCTCAGGAACCAAGTGAAGGTTCTGTTACTTATAGAACCACAGGAACCCAGTGAAGGTTCTGTTACTTGTAGAACCACAGGAACCCAGCAAAGTTCTGTTACTTAGAGAACTACAGGAACCCAGTAAATGTTCTGTTACTTATAGAACCACAGGAACACAGTGAAAGTTCTGTTGCTGCTGTAGGTGTTCAGACTGACTGACGGACTCGGAGAGCTGGAACTTTGTATATGAATTTTTTGCTGAACTAATTCATTTGTGGAACATGAGAGCGTAGAACCACGCTACCGGTTCCGAGCGGGTTCTGAAGTTGACAGATGCTAAGTGGCTCGAAGGACGGGATTAACAGTAACTGTGTTCCCGAAAGTGTGTTTACCATGAGCGTGTGTTTACTGTGTGTGTGTGTGTGCGTGCATGTGTGTGTGTGTTCCACAGACGTGTGGCGGTGGTCCGGGGGCAAGCGGCCACAGAGGACGGAACCCCACTGATTGGAGTCAACATCTCTCTCCTGCACCTCCCGCAGGACGGACACACACTCAGCAGACAGGACGGCATGTAGGTACACACACACACACACACACACACACACACTAACACAAACACACACACACACACACACACACACACACACACACACACACACACACACACACACCCCCTCCC
>JBBKCR010025118.1:0-11875 GCA_037577295.1 Ladigesia roloffi | reverse complement strand
AACTATTCACACAAGCTCCGCTTGTGCTCGCCTTACACTTATTCAGTTTAAAGTATTATTTAGGGTTCACTTTTCTAAAGCACGGCTTTCACGAATTTTCCCCAACATATCCGACAATTGTGACAAATGTTCTACCTCCCCATGTAATCTCACTCATATGTTTTACTCATACCCCGCATTATCCAATCTTAGGCAGAACTATTTTAACACCATGTCCAAGATTTTATCTAGAAATATAGTCGTTTCTCCATACATTGCTATTTTTGGGCTCCCAGATAACTATCATCTGTACACCTCAAATCAGTTAGAAGTTCTGGCCTTCTCCTCCTTATTGGTTAGACGTCATCTTTTACTTAATTGGAAATCCACCCATTCTCCTTCCACTTCTCTGTGGCTCAAAGATTTGATGTATTTTCTTAAGCTTGAGAAGATTAAATATTCTGTGAGGGTTAATCCTAATAAATTTCACGATAAGTGGCAATCCCTTATAACATTCTTCAAATCTTCTTCAGCTATACCTTAAGTTCTCGTGCCCTCCCCACCATTTAGTTTAACATTGTGTTTTTTTATTTATTTATGTTTTTTTTTTAATTAGAACTTTTAATTATTTCACCAATAAGTTCATTTTCTTATTTTATCTTATTTTTGCTTTGTATAGACATATATATATATATATACATGTATAATAATTACATAATTTTGCCTAGATTCGCTCAGATTGTGTACTTATGGAAGATTTTGTTTCAGTTGAATCATTTGATGCCAGAGGCTAATAAACATATTTATAAAAAAATAATAATAATACATTTTATTTCAGGGCGTCTTTGAGTTAGTCCACAGCTCACCATGGAGACGGCAGTATGTCCCGGCTGTAATCCACACGAGCTTCCTGTTTAAACAGGATGAAGATGTATCTATGGAAACCAGTCCCTTTGGCAGGAAAAGGCGGGACGTAGTGACAGACTTCCTGTCCAGAGCTGACCGCGTTTCCAGGGATGTTCCCACTGTTACACAGAGAAACACACACACACACAAACATTCATTCAGTCATTCATTCATTCATTCATTCATTATCAATCAACCAAGCTTTTATAAAAGTAGTAAAACTGCAGAACAGAGACGTTACTAAACTCACACCAGCCAGTGCAGGTTTTCCTGCTCGCCGTCCTGCAGATGTTCGTCTGAAGGAAAAACGGAATGAAAAGTGCAGATGCAGAGAAAGTCGCCACCTTGTGGTAAAGATAAAACTAATAACACCTCAAAACTGCTCCACCTTCGCTGGACTGGCAGGATAAATAATAAAACCAGCGCCGCTTCAGTGTCCCCTACAAATTTTCTCAGATAAAACCTACACCAAACCTAAACCCTTTTCATCCCATGTCAGATCTGGCACATATTCATGTTTTTATGCTTTATGATTATCAGACATTTTTCTGTGTTTTCTGCTACACACTACAGGACTTTTTTTTGTCCATGTATCCATCTGAACGAAAATGTGTGAAATGAAGCCGGTCTCCTTTCTAAGAGGAGAGAATCTGTACCAGTGCAGGTCTGACTCCTATTAACTGGTGTTGGAGTTGCAGAGTCCAATTGTAGACTGTCCTTTAACTGTAAACCTTCTAGACTGTCCTTTAACTGTAAACCTTCTAGACTGCCCTTTAACTGTCCCTGGGGGCATTTGAAAACCATTGGGGGGCGTTGAGAATTAAGACAGCTCAGAGGGGGCGTTCAGATGCAAATTGAGGGGGAATTTTTAAACATATTCAATAAACAGACTTTGTTCATTCTAACACGAAATAAGATGTAGTGATATGTACATAGAATGATTAGAAATAAATAGGCATACCAGCACCTGGTGCTCTGACTGTTCTGAGTACTTTCCTTTCGCTGGTGAAAATCTCACATCCAATGAAAATGTGCACAAGCACGGTTATTTATTGATGTTCTGCATTTGACATCACTTTCCCCCACGCCTATAAGGACGTCCATGCTGGATGGCAGAAGTGAGTTTTAGTGCGAGTGGATGGAAAGTGATTTAGTAGTTTAAAAGAGATGACAGGGATCCTCAGACATAGTAAAATTGTTATTTCGTGCTGTTCGGTGGCCGGTTCCTGTTATTAACACATTTTGTCATGCATCTAATATTCTGTATGTACTTAACCCTCTAAGCGCCAAAGTCACTCTATATAGCATTTGTATTCCCTACCACTATTTAGCAGACATGTAGTACTTTGATTTAAGACCCAAATTATATCCTCTTCCCGTTCAAGGTTTCAGAAGAAGCCTGAATCAGACAGGGTGTCATTGGTTCTGAGGCAGTCAATGGACATTACGAGCTGCATAGCTCCGCTGAATGAGCACAAATCCCCGTAAAACTTCACAGTTACAGACGGCTCAATGAGACTTTCCAAAGACCCCTTGTTTGTCAAACTACCTCCAGAGTTTTTGCCAAAAACCGTGGTGTCCGATTACTTTTGACCACCACGGACCTTCAGAGCAGCAAAGCTTTGTGCACCCAGGAAGTCTCTATCCTTTACCCCGTTTAAGACACACTTTTGAAACTTGATGTCAAAATCCAGTATTTAATGAATACTGGCATTTAAACTTGAGCTTAAAGGGATAATACGTGAAATTAACAAAAGTGCATTTATAAAGATGTAAATATTGTGCACTCAGGCTGAAGCTGACGTCTCTTTGTCTTGAACTTATAAAGCTTGTAGCGAGCTACCAAGGACAGGGCTCACACAAACTTGAGCTTTTTGTTTTATGAAAAAAGCCATTAATCTATGTGGCTAGTTTCTATCACTCAGAGTTTTCTAATGTTCACCTGTTTTAAATGGGCGATAGCCTGCTGCTGCAGCCGTGAACAAAGACTATAGTTATTGGTCGGTTTAGGCATGTTGTGCACATGATTGGTTGATGTGTTACACCTTGGATTTCTTTGGAATGTGAGAAAATTCATAGAAAATTTTCAAACCCCAGTTCTCATAAAATGTTTTTGTCCCTCGCTGCTCAACTACTAAAATGAAAAGAGTAGATAACACACACATTACAAGGCTAGGCTATTGTAATCAATTTCATCATGTTTCACAAACCTGGCTCTCCAGCATCTCAGCACAAAGCCTTTCTTCATACATAGTCTTCATAAGGCTATTCAAAGACAACACTTATACAACCATAATTACCATCACCCTCATTATTATTAGGCCATATATTTTCATAATCTTTATCTTTCAATTATGATACTAGCCAATTACTGTGTGGGGGGGCATTAAGAGGCTCATGATGAGGTCAGGGGGCATTTGTGCAAAAAAAGTTGGGAACCACTGCTCTACACTGTCCTTTAAATTTAAACGTTCTAGACTGCCCATTAACTTAATGCACTCGTTACTGTATCAGCTCTAAATAGTTTGTGGGTCAGTATTGGTGAATATAAATTTTACTCTGTAATTGTATTTGTTAGTCATGATTACTGAGTGTATTTATATTAAGTGACTAACACGTAAATACAAGGAATCTCGGTGTGCCAAATCCTTTGTGGATATTTTAGTTTAACGAACTCCACTAGCTGTTCTGCTCCGGACCACATAATCACAATCAGTCCATATTTTTGGTTCTGAAATCATGTTTGCTAAAATTAACTCTGAAGACTCTTGGTGAATTCTATCTTATAGAATGTATAAAGCCTGTTTTCTACAGCATGCACACTGGATCCTCACCCTGAACACTCACATGAAGTTTTAGTGTTTAGGTGTTTCTGTACCTGGGCTTGTTAGAAGTAAAGTCCAGAGAGAATTCTCCTCCGCTTCAAAACTCACGACAGGAACTCCTGACGCCTGAATCACAAGCAAACAAAACAAGTCAACAGTGAAGAAAAAGGTTCTGTGATATCCAGAACCCTGCAGGTGCTGGAGTCTGATAGAGTGTCTCACCTGTGTGGGCAATATCTGATTTCCATAATGAACCGCAGCGCTGCCGTCATCTTCATACGCCACCCTCAGCATGACCCTCGGCACGAAGTAGGCCAGAGGGAAGAGGTCCCGGTAGATTCCGTAGTGATCCGCCAGCCTCCGGATGTGATAGGGCCCGTTCGTTTTCTCCCATTCTGCCTTTACTCTGTCCAGGGGAACGCGAACTAGAACGCAAAGTAAAAAGCGTGTGAATGTACATCAATACAAATGAAGTAAAATTGATTCTGGATCTGAGTGGTCATTTTTAGGGTGTAAAATTCATCATTCATCATCCGTACACACACCACACACCATTTCACCCCTCTCTACAAACTTCCCCCCTCTTTACACAGGCCTCACCACTCTTTACACACTTAACCTTTTTTACCTAGGGCCCGTGGTGCAGAGTGTGTACCACAAAACTCCAAATATATCAGTCAAGTGAACTTTAGAATTATCACCAGGAACTGAGTGTGCCCCCCCCCCCTTCCCCAGTTTTGGGGGGTAAAGTAAATGGTGGGTTGAGAGGGTGACCGTGTGACGTACAGGTGCGCAGGCGGGTGGTCCGCTCCAGGTCCGGGTTCTTTCGGTTCTCCTTCACCACCCTCCTCCGCTCCTTGGCCTCCTGCGTTCGGGACAGCCGGCGGTGGGGCAGGCCGATGTTCACCAGCCCCAGTTCTGATCACAGACACACAGCGTCAGCTCAAACCTGCTCACATTCACACTCAGTCTTCAGGTGAGGTGCAGTTCTCACCCGGGTCAGTCCGGTTCTGGTTCTCCACATGTCTCTGGTAGGTTTTCCACCACACCTCTCTGTGCTCGGCCTCCTGCGCTGCGCTCAGGTAGCGCGCGTAGCTGCGGTATTTCTCCAGAGACTCCAGGTTCTGCAAGTCGATGTCTTCATTCGGCATCGGACCCAGCGGTGCGGCCCGGCGACCCAACACCGCTGCAGAGAGACACAGTTACAAACAAACCAAACCAGAACAGACAGACACAGAGCTGGACTTACGGAAGATTAGTTACTATTTTCATTCTTTCCAGTCTAAAAAGTGCAGAGAGGTATTTATTATCACCTGGCGTGTTTTGGCCATCAATGTTGAGCAGAATTTAATATCAGTACTAACTTCAGTATTGTTATTATTATTGTTATTATTATCCTTATTATTATTATCAGATATTTCGTGTGAATCAAGTGATCCATCCCTGCCAGGTGTGTAAATGAACAGGAGAACTGAATATTCATCCTTCAGTAAATACCGTGACCCTTTTAATGTGTCATTCGCGAACGTGCCGGCTCTAAGAGCCGATTCTTTGTAGCGAACGAGAAAAGCCGACACCCAGTGAGTGAGAGCCGGGTCCCCACTTTATCTCATTTTGCTGTTCTGCTCTCACTCTCAGTGGCTCAGGGGCTGCTGGGGGTGTGGTAAGGCTCCAGTGGGCCAGAGTACAGTGCTGGCTGGCAGCAAGTGAGATACTAGAAGTGTTGAGCAGCAGGTCTGAGTTAAGTGTGTAAGGCGGTGTGTGGGGATTGTGCATCAGTCCCATCAGAGAGAGTTTTCTTAAAAACAGGCCAGACAATAACTGAGAGGAGAAACCGCATAAGCCCATCTAAGCTGAGGCATTTAATTTTTCTGAATGTTAACTTGCACTGAAGACATCATTTTTGTGTATTGCGTTTGGTTGTGTTTCTGTTCTATTTGTTTGCCGTGTTCTGTGTATTTGTGGAATTGGTTGCAGTTAAAAGTTTGATTAAAATACTAAAAGTAAGAATGCCTGCTTTTCATAAAATGACATAGCTTCTCATAAAACACTAAATGCAAAGGGTGTACATCGACAAACAAAGCATTCAAATTTGCCAGGTTAGGCTAAAATATGAGGCTACAGGTGATAATAAACTAAGAGCCATTTGGGAGCCGAAAGAGCCGGCTCTTCTTTGGGACCCGAGCCAAAGCGATAAATTTAGTCTCATAACTCCCGATCGTGGGGTGGGAGGTAGGCATGATGGCAAACAGGGGTCTTTAAAAAGGTCTCATTGAGCCACAACTAACTGTGAAATTTCAAGGAGATTGGTGGTTGCCCGCATACAAAAGCCGCGACCACCTTCCATGGGGGACTGAATTATAATGTTTGGAAAAATGCATCACAGGCAGAGTAACTTTCAGTTCCAAAGACAAACAGTGCGGTCGTCTAATCAATGATGTCTCATGTTGCAGACTGGTACCTACACTTTCCGGGAGTGCTTAATGTAATTGTGCTTCACAATTTGTGTTTGTAATTCGTCTTTTGTGTTTGTGCTTCACAATTTGTGTTTGTGATTCCTCTTTTGTTTTTGTGCTTCTCAATTTTGTTTTTGTGCATCTCAATTTTGTTTTGTGTTCCTTAATTGTATTTTTGATTCCCTATTTGTTTTTGTGTTTTAGTATTGTTGTTGTGCTTTTCAATTTGTTGTGCTTCTACATTTGTTGTTGTATTTAGTAATTTGTTGGTATGGTTTGCACTTCAGGGCCACCATAGCTTTTTCCATGTGCATCAAAGTGTTTTGACTGGAAACTCAAAGCTCAACAGACTAACAAAAGAAAGTCATTGTACCTTGGATGTATGATCGATTTATTTAACTCTATCTTGCAAATCTTACATTTCTGTGCTGCAGTTTCTCAAGCGCACAATATTTTTTCACACAAACCATTAACTGTCATCCTTGAGGTCACACCTATGTCAAATTTGTTTCGTTCATTTGCTCCATACTCCCCTATTGGATACTAAGAATTTTATATAGAATTGCTAGCTTGGTGAATGACATAATCTGGTAGAAAACACCAAAAACTACATTTTCAAATGTTGAGTTTAGAATTAAAGCATTTTAATCCAAATTGTATGATTTAAAAGTGTAAATAACAAGGAATTAAAAAGCGTATTTTCATTTGGCCAAAAATGGCCATGAGGGCGCTGAGTGTTACAATTTTATGTCTGGAGTTCATTATTGATTTTTCTACTGAGTTGAAGTAAAAAATGTTAAGATCTAAAATAACTCCAGACCCTTGGCAACTTTCATTTTATTTGCATTAACACAGCTAAAATGGTAAACAAAAAAGAGAGTGAAGTGGCCAAACATGGCCAAAGGACGTCCAAAGGGTTAATTAAAGACTAGCATTCGACTTGATTATAATTTATGGTCGAAGGTTTAAACCACTAAAATAACACAATAAAGGAATTGTCACCACATTTAACAATAAAAACTACAGCCCTGTAAGGAGTAACGTTACTATACTGATCACAAGTCAGTGAGAGACTTTATCTCCACTGATCTAATTCTACTGATTATTACCCAGCGCGGCGTAGCGCGCGGCTCCTCCCAGGAGGTTCTAAGGTTCTGCTCACCTGAGGTTCTGAAGAGTCTCGTGCCGGTTCTGACCCCAAAACCGGCCACCCTCTGCAGCGCCATCTTGCCCGATAACGGTGACGTGAGCACGCAAGCAGGGTGACGTTTCTCACACTTCCATCTCTCTGTGTGGAACGTCACGGGCGCGCGCCGGTGCTGCAGGTCTGTCGCATCATTTCGGTAAAAAAAAACTGCTTTTATTTTTTAATGACAGTTTTTGGTTGTTTAATCTTTTTTATTTTAATGAGAGTTTTTAAGTCAGTAATGAATCTGGTCATGCGGCGGGCGGTTATTACACGTTAGGATCATAAATTAATCAATCTGATCACATACAGACTGCTCTGATTATAAATGATCGACCGGACTGATCTCAGAAACCATAGATATACTCTCGCTGATCAGTATAATCGATAATCTTTATACTATCAGTATGATAGATATGTTTATTTCACCAAAATGTTCAGTACATTAATTTTCAGTTTTTCAGTCAGGGCTGGTCTAGGAAGGAAAAATCTCTGACAGAATTCGATCTGAAAAATATTAGGGTTAGTATAAGAAAATAAATAAATGAACAAATAATCGTGTAATAAAATAAAATAAATATTTAAAAATCAGTTGTTTGGCTAAAGATCTGCCTAAGAGAACTGAATTGTGACTTAAGACTGAATTGTGACTTTGGAGGCCATAGCAGGTCCTCCTACTGTGAAAAGGCACATTTGTCAGGGTTTGAAGCTTCAGGATTCTTTAACATGCAGTGAAATTAGACCTGAAACGTCTGTGAGATGTGCAATATAGTTACAATAATTTAAAGACAAAATTAAAGGCTGAATATGTAGAAATAATCAAATGAATATTAGAAGTGTAAACAGGACCCAGAGTGAATGACGTCTTGTTTATCATGTGATGAACTAAATAATATCAGTATAATTTCTATCATGTTGCTTCTCTGACCACTGAATGATTAGACAAAGATGTTTTAATTTTAACATGCTTTAGAAGGTTTAGTTTAATGATGCTGATTAGTGGGTATACATAGGCCTGTAATGATAAAAAAATGTTGCTGGACGACAAATTGTCCCAGAAATTATTGCAATAAACGATAATATTGTCATTGTATACATATCTACTGATGTAATGATAATGACATAATAATGCAAATGCACCCTTTGAAAGATCCATAACCCTTGACTTCTAAAGATCACATAATCCTGGGAGGGAAGACATTGAAAGACAGTCAGTATACCTTGACTTTGTGTGGCTTAAGGCAGGATCTCTCAGGAGCAGCAGTGTTTCCAGCTGTGCTTAACATTCTCTTGCTCAGGGCTGAGCAATACATTTCCACAGGGGGTGGCATGAATCATCTGAGTCTGAACTTAATTCTGTGCAAAACTAATTTTCTCCCATTGCAAAAAACAGTAAATTATGATTTTGAAAAGCTGCTACTGATAATCAGAGGTATCAGAATATTTATGTACATGTAAAATAATCCTATTTAAGTATTTTTTTTTCATTTAGATTCAGATTTGTGACATGGCAGGAAACACTCAGCATGAGACCTGGATTGTGTCAATCACAAACATTATAATATGAAAGCAAAACAACCAAAAATAAAAATGTAAAATCCAAATATTTGTATATAAAAACAACTGTAATACAATCTAAGGGCTTATCAACACACAACGCATTAATATTAGCCAAGTTTGGCTAAAATATGATTCTACAGATGATAATCTAAGAGCCGTGTGGGAGCTGAGAGAACCGAGCAGAAAAATTATTTCCCGTTCTGTAAATTGTGCAGCCGTACGCAGTTGTGTAAGTGGTATTCACAGATTAAATGCAAACCTAATTTGAGTAACTTTATACTGCGGCCCCGGCCCCGGCCCCGGCCTGCAATTTAAAGGGCCGAGGCACGGGTTATTGTCGGGCTTACTTTCAATTGCCCGCCGCCAAATGAACCACAATGAAGTCCGTTGTTAGAATTTTTGATAGAGGAAAAACGGGAGGAACGCAAACATGCATGCAAATGAAAATGATTGACCTTATTTTAATTATCGTGTAACTAATTGATATATTGTCTATCGTGACATGCCTAGGTATACATTTGATGAATAAAATCAGTGTAGCTAGTAGAATTGATAAATGGATGAGAATCTGCCTCATTTTATGGTCTGGAGCTTCTGGGTTTTTTTTTTATTTGTTTGATTGTTTGTTTGTAGACACCTAAGTTTGTATTAAAGAGTATTGGCAACCGTATGGACATGGTTTGTAATGTTGAACAGAAGATTACCAGGGAGTGCCTTAACTCCTAGGGGAGTAAAATGTGTGCTGTGTGTCAGTATCTCTGTGTCTGTGCTGTGTGTCTGTGCTGTGTGCCAGTAACTCTGTGTCTGTGCTGTGTGTCAGTAAGTCTGTGTCTGTGCTGTGTGTGTCAGTAACTCTGTGTCTGTGCTGTGTGTCAGTAACTCTGTGTCTGTGCTGTGTGTCAGTAAGTCTGTGTCTGTGCTGTGTGTGTCAGTAACACTGTGTCTGTGCTGTGTCAGTATCTCTGTCTGTGTTGTGTGTCAGTAACTGTGTGTCTGTGCTGTGTGTCAGTAACTCTGTGTCTGTGCTGTGTGTGTCAGTAACTCTGTGTCTGTGCTGTGTCAGTATCTCTGTCTGTGTTGTGTGTCAGTAACTCTGTGTCTGTGCTGTGTGTCTGTGCTGTGTGTCAGTAACTCTGTGTCGGTGCTGTGTGTCAGTAACTCTGTGTCTGTGCTGTGTGTCAGTAACTCTGTGTATGTGCTGTGTGTCAGTAACTCTGTGTCTGTGCTGTGTTATGGACAGGTCCCAGCTCTGGTGATGGAGATGCAGGATCTGAGCTGTGCGATCTGCCTGGAGTGTTTCCGGTGCCCGGTGACGATCCCGTGTGGGCACACGTTCTGCCAGGCCTGCGTGTCCAGACACTGGGACCAGCGGGAGCGGGCGGGGCCCCAACCCCTGGACTTCACCTGCCCGGTGTGTAATGCCAGATTTCCCAGCAGGCCGGTTCTGACGCGGAACGTGTCTCTGTCTCTGCTGACGGAGGCGGCCGACAGACCCGCAGGGAGACTCGATGCCGGACCGGAACCGGGACCCCAGCCACTCTGCACTCGCCACCAGAAACCCCTGGAGCTGTACTGCAGGGAGCACGTGGCGTGTGTGTGCTGCGCCTGCTCCCTCAACGAGTGCAAGAACCACAACAAGGTCCTGGTGGAGGAGGAGAGGAGGACCCGGGAGGTGATGGAAACTGCAGACACCTTTCTGCTTTCACTCTTTATCACACAGATTTAACACTCCAGGGGGTTAACACATATCTGTTTATTTACCAAATTGCAGGTGTTTATTCTACTGCAACTGGAAAGTTCTTGAGTGATCTGCTTTCAAATATAATATGTGAAATGATGCTAGTCTCCTTTCTAAGAGGAGAGAATCTGTACCAGTGCAGGTCTGACTCCTATTAACTGGTGTTGGAGCTGCAGAGTCAAATTCCAGACTGTCCTTTAACTTTAAACCTTCTAGACTGTCCTTTAACTTTAAAAGTTCTAGACTGTCCTTTAACTGTAAATGCTCTAGACCAGTGGTCCCCAACCCCCGGGCTGCAGACCGGTACCGGGCTGTGCCCCCCACCCTTTAACTTTAAATGCACTCGTTACTGTTTCAGCACTGAATAGCTCCTTAAATGTCCAACACTCGTCTGGAGATCCTCACTATCATTATAACATATTGTAAATTTTAAATGTTTTAGAAGTGTAACTGGTACTGTCATATCTAGGAATGTATTTGTTAAAAAGTTAGGAATAAAATCCTTCAGATGAAATAAAAGTTGCTGCTGTTGTTTTACGTGAATGTTCAGGTGGGGCTGAAGAAGAAGGGACTGGACATCATGAAGTGCAGGGAGGAAACAGAGCGGAACATTCTGGAACTCAGTGAGAACATCGCTAAAGCCAAGGCAGGAGAACGTGATTCTGTGGTTAAATAAATGATAATTAAACTAAATTTATTATCAGAAGTGCAATTTTTCTGTTGGCCGTATGTGCAGTGTTGGGTGAAGATAATCCTGCTGGGCAGAATTTAATATTTACATTTTAAATGTTCAGTTTATCTGGTGCATTTCTAATTTCTAATTTTAGACTGGACACTGGAACATTATTCTATACTGTGATACTCTGTGTATTTTATACTAAATGTGCAATTATTGTCTATAATTTTGTGTACTTACAGTTTACATACACACACACATATTTATGTAAATATACTGTCATACATATTCATACATATTCCTGTATTTTATTCGTACATCTTAGACTGTGTATTTGAACATTTTTATTTTATACTATATTGTGACATAGTATTTTATTCGATTTTGTTATTTAACTCTATTTAACTGTTCTATTGTTTTTCTTAATTTTGCTGCTCTTAACTCTGTTCTGTTCACATTCTGCCATTAATAAGTAAATGTGTGTGTGTGTGTGTGTGTGTGTGTGTGTGTGTGTGTGTGTGTGTGTGTGTGTGTGTGTGTGTGTGTGTG
>JBBKCR010025109.1:0-11875 GCA_037577295.1 Ladigesia roloffi | reverse complement strand
CAAGCACGAGGGGCTAGGGACCGGCTGGGCTTATAAAGGGAAAGGGAACGAGAGACAGGTGTGCACAGTTAAGGGGGCGTGCCTAATTAAAGGGAGTGCACGAGACAGGGGAGCAGACAAACAGACTGACTAAATTAAAGGGACACTAATACTCAGGAGACGGATCACGGGAAGGGCGTGACGGAGACGAGGTGGCCGTCACAATAATGAAGGTCTAAAAAATAATGAGCTAATAAAAGTAATGAGCTAATAAAACAACCAGAATCGAATTAATATTCATAACATTGTAATTAAATTATAATCCATAAATAATGTTCGAATGAGACACCACACACTCACTTACCGACATACAGGTTCTTTTAAGAACATCTACATCATAAATACACCTAAATTTGTTAGTGTCGTTGAAATCTTCAGGTGAAACAGACAGTCGTTCTTGTACTTTGTTGACTTCCAATTTGTGTGTTTGTCTCACCATTGTTGTGCAGTCAGTCAAAACACAATGACCTCTTTTTATGTTTGCATGCCAACATTTTGACCAATCATGAAGCAGTCCTGCAGCCCAATTTTAGCCCCGCTGTTGAGCACTTCGGGTATGGCTCAGGTACGAGGCGTTTTATGTGTAATGGTTCTTTGTGCCATTGGAAAATCACCAATACTGTTAGGATGTTCCCACTCAGTGAGAAAAGTGACCCTCCTCATCAGTGTTCTTCCACCCTGGACGTCCAATCCAGATGCCAGTCCTGGATTCTGTGATCACTGGGAGTGAACTGAACTGCTTGTGGAACCAGGAGATCCAGGAGCAGAACCTGGATTGGAGCTGTGCTCTACAGCTCCTTCTGCTGAACAGATGTGCATCGTTAAATGCGGAAAAAGAAATACAATACCAAGCAGAAGACAAATGTTACCTCAAAAGGTTTTATTAATTTCACTTCAGTCCATCAATAAACCATGAAAACCACTTAACAAACCACAAAACCACTCAAACTAAATCCAAGGCCTTCAGCAAAAACCTGCTTAACACTGCACTAACCTCAATTGTATTCTTATATCATTCTTATATCAGTACCACACTTCCCAAACACAAATCTCATTTAGTTTTCTAAATTCTGCCTCAGGCAGACTCTTTCACATTTTTTAAGGGGCCCATAGTATGGAAGACCAATCTTTCTTTGTTTTATTTAAGTAAAAGGGGTCATTGTAGTACATATAATAATTTATTTCCCAATCCTTGAATATTAGAATCTGTACATACAAATGTGGCTAAAAACAGTCCAGGTTGAGTTCAGGTTTTGTGATGTCATAAAAATGAGCACATGCTGAAAAGACTCCTAATGTTCCCTCTAGAGGTTAGCCCCACCCATCCATAATGAAGTCATAAGCAATGTTTCAGACTGGACTGCTTTTTGACTATAGTGTAATGTAGAGCAATGGTTCTCAACCTTTTCAACATTAAGGCCGACCTGTGTATCACAGCATGTTGCCAAGACCCACTTGGCTACATTAGATTATATTAAATAAGCAATTGCGGACCAATGGCTCGTCTTGATTTTACATCTGTTGCCCAATCAAAAACCACATCCGGCCCGTTGGGCTATTTAATCCGGCCTGCCGAAGATCAGTGTCTCATCCGTGTCTCAAGGGCGGGAACGGGTGGGACTGAGCACTCAGCATATTTTATTCAAATTAGGTACGCATTCGCGCTGTGAATACCACATACGCCAGTGCGGACGGCCATAATGCTTACAGTTACAAGAAATTCGGTTCTTTTCAGAGAGACAGCTCTTTTGGCTCGGCTCCCAAAGAAGAGCCGATTCTTTCAGCTCCCAAAGGGCTATTAGTTTATAATCACCTGTAGCCTCATATTTCGACATACCTTGGCAAATATGCGTGGTTTGTGTGTTGATAAACCATTATATTTTTTTGCAGTTGCTCTTAGATTGTTTTACAGTTGACATGTATATCAATTCATGGATTTAATATTTTTATTATTGACTGTTTTGTTTTCTTATTATGATGTTTGTGATTGACACAATTCAGTTTATTCTGTTGTCTTTAACAAACCTGAGTCTAAATTAAATAACTATTATATAGGATTATTTTCCTCTTCGACCTACACCACAATTAATGCCATGTATATAAATATTTACTGAATATTCTTATAATTCTGATTATCAGTAGCAGCTTATCAAAATATCAAATGTACTGCTTTTTACAGTGGGAGGAAATTAATATTTAGCAGAATTAAGGTATCATCAGTTCCCCCTCCAACACAGATCAGATTTTTCATGTGGCCCCCTGTAGAAATCATTTGCCCAGCCATGATGTAGAGCAACCAATCAGAACCGAGCTCATTACAAAATCAGTCTTAAAAATAGTAACAAAACAGCTTGCGTATTTTTAAGTATTATGTAGCTAATACATATTTTACTTTGAATCACCTGGTTGGTGTAAAAAATGTCTGTCAGACTCTTAACATGATTGAAAAGATTAATTGAAAGTAATGCGAACAAATGTTTTTCTGTGACAGGCTGCAAAGTGCCTACAAATAAAGAAGCCTAAATAAAGGATTTAGCACCACCAGCATTCAGCACCACCAGTATACTGATCACCGCCCCATCATCTGGAATCATCTGCACCTGTTTCTTCACTAGTTCAGGACTTCAGTTAGATGTGTCATTCGTAGGTCACTGTGTAGATTAACAAATAAAAAACGTTCCTCTGAAACTGGTCAGGTTTAGGGACTGGACTTAACATGGGAGCCTTTGAAAGTCCATCAGGAAGTCTGGAGAACTGTTCCTCAAGAGAACTAGATGGGTTTTCAGCTTCCACACTCACCTTCTCTACATCTCAACGGCGTCGGCCCTCGGTTTCTCACCCTCTTTGTAGACGCTGACTGTCACGTTGACTGTCTGAGAGCCAAATGTGTTCCTCACAAACACGCTGTAGTTCCCAGAATCCTCCATGGTGACGGAGTTGATGGTGATGGTGGAGCTTCGGTTCTCATGGGCAATGTGGTACTGAGCAGCTGAGTAGAGCTCACGATCACTCTTCAACCAGAATATCTCTGGGACAGGGTCGCCATCCACAAAACATGTCAAACACAGAGACTGAGAGAGAGAGAGAGCGAGAGAGAGAGAGAGAGAGAGAGAGAGAGAGAGTGGGAGAGGTGGGAGAGAGAGAGAAAGAGAGAGAGTGGAAGAGAGGGGGAGAGAGAAAGAGTGGGAGTGAGAGAGGGAGAGAGAGAGAAAGAGAGAGAGAAAGAAAGAGAGGGAGAGAGAAAAAGAGAGAGAGACAAAGCAGGATAACGAAAGTGTGGAAGAGAGAGAGATTTAAAATGAATGCATAAAAAGGTAAACAATGTAATACTTCCTCAGCACTGTCTGTATGAACAAAATAATTTAGTGTTCATTGCTTTGATGAGAACAAGACATTCATCCTTTCAACAAAGAGAGAGAGCGGGAAAAAGGGGAATAAATACTTGTATACATATATCATTGTACCTGTATTATAAGTATCGTTACAGTCTCCCTGCTCCCTTAGAATTGTTATACTTTTTAAATTAAAATTTTATATTTTAATATTTAATATTTAATATTTAGGTATTTACCCTCATGTTTCTCTGTGTACTATATGTTTATGGCTAAGATGAAAATAAAGCTCTACTTGACTTGACTATAGAAAGAGAGAGAGTGAGAGAGAGACAGAGAGAGAGAGAGAGAGAGAGAGGGAGGGAGAAACATACATAAGGAGAGAGAGATATATAAAGAGAGAGGGGAGAGAGAGAGAGGGAGAGAGTGAGACAGATGGAGAGAGAGAGGGGGGAGAGGGAGAGAGGGAGAGGGAGAGAGAGAACCACTGCTCTGGTAGTAAAAATACCTTTCCCTCCATAATGGCCACAACGTCCGGCAGCCCCTTGCTGACTCTGGCGCGATCTGGAAGAGAAACATGCAGCAGTGATGACTATTTATTAGCACTCACACTGTAACACCGAGTAAAGGAACCCCAACATGAGAACCAAGACAGAATGGTGCAAACATCTCATTTCTTTTTGCTTTGCTTTGGTTAAATGAATAAAAAATGAACAGATGTTTTAAAGTCACAGGCTGCAAAATGCCTAAAGATACTTTTGAGTCTGTCTTGCCATTGTCATTAAAATGTGTTTTTAAGATTTCTGTTACTTACTTTTCTCAGCGATCGCCACTTGCCTGTGAAAAAAGTTGGAATAAGTGGAGTAAAAAGGTATTACAATTAAACTGCATTAAAAATGGTAGAGTCAGAATTTGCATTTGAATCAGATGATTTGCATAAAGGACACTTACTTCAGCCTCTGGTACTCCAGAAGAGCGTCAGCAAAAGCTTCAAAGAAGGGACAGCAAACACAGGAGACATTTAAGGACACCTCAGAATATGGAGCCCTAATTTAAACTTGCTGTTTGGTCATTTTTTTAAATAAAGCCTTTTGAAGTTTGGGATCTTGTGCAAAAAGAGTCAGCTGCTGGCCTGGTAGTTAAGGAATCCCCTGATGTACCCTCCCATCCCCACACAATGCTCCCCAGGCTCTGTGTTCCTGTCTGCAAGCTGCATTTCTTGGTGAATGGGTTAAATGTAGAAAAGGATTTCATACGGTTCACACTGTGTGATATGTTGTGTTCACGTATGTCAAATGGTCACTTTTGACTTGTGCCTTTTCTCTGTCCACCAGATGGTGCTGTTGAAACATCTGAATGGGACCAGATGTTTCTGGACTGCTGGAGATATTAATGTTTGTTGTGAGGCATGTGAAGGACTTTTAAGTCTCCATTAGCATCTAAATCATCTTTACATTTTTGTCTTGTAGCACTACTAGGATTTCCATACATTAGACTCTTCATCAACCAGGCACATTGCACTTCATAGAACATACATATTCTATTGCATTGCATATCTGCACACTACAGTTCTTGCTTCTAAAAGGACTTAACCACAGGTGTCTGTACCTAAACTATACTGTGATGGTACATAACCTGCAGCATGTTTTGATTTTCCAGTGTATCTCAGTCAGGTAACAGAGTTTCTGATTAAACTCAGGTAACAGAGTTTCTGATACAATTCTCTCCACAGTTATTAGCCAGTCATCACAAAACCTGCATCCATGGAGTCATACCAGTGGACAGGTTTTCTGTCGGAGACGCTTCATTGTGGATTTTTATTATTTATAGTCTTGTTTGAATGTAAGTTATTCTCATCTTTTTTTAGCCGTGCACTGAAAACTTGTTAGTGATGTCCTGGATCGCCTTTGCATTTCTCACATAGTTAAAGATATATTTTAGCATTACAGAAAATTCAAACTAAATATTATATTTAGTACAATCTGACAAACTTCCCAGTTGTTAGTTTGTCTATCATTGTTGTTATTTTGTGCAGACGGTAAATAACATAAGACCTCTTTCCACGTAGTTATGAAATTATGACCAATCAGAAAGCAGTGAAGCAGTCAGTTCGGCTGCAGCCCACTTTCAGCCCTGCCGTCGAGCGGCTCAGTCGCTTTATTTATAATCGAGAAACATTGTTCACTGCGCAGCCTGGTTCCAAGTATCAGTGGAAAAGTGCCATAATTGTAATGTTTGTTTATTTAGAGTATACTTTTGTATGTATATTTTATTTCCCGTCATCAGTTTTTTCTTTTATTTAATTTGAATTATTTCATAACTTTATTGCACAGTTGTATGGGCCAGGGACACATTTCACTACATATTGTTCAGTTAGAACATTGCAAGAGACAGATAAAGAATCTTGAATCTTGTCCAGTGGTTTCTATAAGATTTTCAGTGCAATCTATTTTAGATTTCTGCATGATTTTGCAATGGCATCACTAGGACTTTCATACCTGCCTGTATTGTCCACAGGATTTGTAAGGACTTTGTTGTAAGTTCTAAGGCATCGAGGAGATAGTGTTCATGTTACAAGCCTTATTTTTTCCTCAGCTCTCATCATTCTGTCTTGATGGATCACATTTGTATTTGTAATTGATTTTTGTGTATCATTAGTGTAAACTAGTTTGCATGTTTTTACTGCATCACTAGGACATCCTACCTTGTCCACTCAGATCCAGAGTGCGTTTATGTGTCTCCTGACCATCAAACATCTCCAGGGTGTATTTTCCTTTATCGTTTTCAGTGGGGTTGAGGATCTCGATCCAGACTTTCTGCATGCTGCTGCCAGGCTTATTCCTCTCCTCCTGATCGATTATCTTCTCCCTGTGAACCAAAACATTGTCAGGAGGAGAAAAATCAAACTAGAATTGAGAACTTTCGAAACTGATTTCAAGAATATTTGTTGTAAAGTCGAACCCCACATTTCATTGCAAGATCTGGATACAAGATTTCTTGGTGCAACAGTGGGAAATAAAATGAGGACAAACTCAAAACAAGCCTTGGGTTTGTTGCTGTCCCTTTATAAGGGAGATTTCTTTCTCTCCCCGAGTGCCTGGAGCTGCATCTCTGGACAAAAGGAACTCACTTGAAGAACCAGCTGGTCTTCATGTAGCTCAGATAGTACTTCAGAGAGCTGTAGAGTTTGAAGCCCTCCGCTGTGCACTGGATCCCCAGGGGCCCGGCAGAGAGAGCTGCAGATCAGACAGAGGACCATGAAAAGGGGGGAGGGGGTTCAACTCAGGCAATACAAGCACAGTCAATGACAAATGAAATTTGATGTCTGTGACTCTCTGGTGTCTTGGGAACCCACCACACTGCTTGCTGAGGCTCTGCATGAGATTCTCGAACTCTAAAAGGAGAATCAATAGAGAATTAATGAATAATAAAGGAGTGAATAATTCAGCATCATATGCATTCTTGTGTTCTAGTGACGTATGAAGATACTCTAATCTGTGCGTGATTTCTGAAGGCAACTGAAGTCATTATCAGTTACTGACCACGTCACTAGAAACCCCTTGTGCTTCAATCCCCCAACACTGTACACCTAAACAGTGGTGTTCCCAATACACTGGCCAGTGTGTGGGGGTACAAGTTGATTCTAATAAGGTGACCAGTGTGTGAATGCATCAGGTGGGAGTTTCTAATAAAGAGGCCAGTATGTGGAACCCCCAGGGTGGTGCTTCAAATGAAGTGCCCAGTGAGTGGAAGCACAAAGTGTTTTTTGAGTAAAGTAGTCAGTAATTAAAAACACCTACCTTGTGCTTCCACACAATGGCCACATTAATATAAACACTCATCGTGAGCTTTACACTCACTGCCCTCTTTATTAGAAACATTGTGCTTCCACTCACTGCCCTCTTTTGTTAAAAATGCCACCTTGTTTTTCAAATTACTGGCCAACGTGGAAGCATTAGGTAGGTATTTCTAATCATGTGGGCTGTAAGAGAAAGCCCAGTGCTAATAAAGTTAAAACAATGCAGTTGTAGAAGGTGTTTAAAAGACTTTTGCAGAAGAAGCCATAAATCTCACCTGCATCCACTAACTCTAGAATGCTCTCGTCCTCTCCTCTGCTATCAGACACCACAGCCCGGTAAACACCAGCTTCTTTCCTTGTCACCTGCGAAGCCAAACTCTGTTTGATCATATTTGACAAATTGTCCCTTATAATAACTGGCCCTTTAATTACCAAGCAGTCAGGCTGAAGTACACTGAAGTGTCTTGTATGTTCTAGAAGCTTAAAAAAGACACCATAAAACACATCATACTCACATTATTTGGAGTACCACAGCATTACATGTTGTGTGAAAAAGTTTTGAGTCAACATTAATTTCTTCATATGTCACCACCAAATTACCAGACTCTCTAGTGTTATTAATGTGTTCTTGAGGAACAGTACTCCAGGCTTCCTGAAGGACTGCTTGAAGGACTCTCATTTCCAGTCCAGTCAAGACGTATGAATCATTCAAGCAGAACAAAGACCATCTAACTGAAGTCCTGAACCAGTGAAGAACCAGGAGCAGATAGTTCCAGATGATCAGGTGGTGATCAGTATACTGGTGGTGCTGAATGCTGAGTGGCTGGAACTCCTTTATCTAGGCTCCTTGTGTCTTTATACACTTTAGAGTCTGTCACAGTAAAACATTTATTACCATTTATTTCGTTTAATCTACTCAATATGCCAAATGATAAGACAGTGTGAAGATTATATGACTGTTTTGGACCAACAAAGTGATTCAAAGCAAATACAGTGATGAGAAATTAGGCTTTTCCACAGTACTGCATATGATATAATCTCTTTATCTCTCTAATTTATCTCTCCGTTCTCATTCCTATACTGGATTTATTATTATGGAAATTTTATATGATGGGTGTCAGACGTCTCAGACCACTGGGGAATTGTTTTTGATTCTGATTCAGTTTGTTGGCACAAATTCAACTCAGATCTCACAAGCTGCCAATGAGCAGATCAGACCCATTGTAGAAATGGAGGACAACACACACACTTTTCTGAACTCTTTTCTGTTTGTTTCTAAGTCCTAAATACTTATGGTTCATTTGTGCATGACACCACAGGTTTTAGTGGTTATTTGTCCATGTTTTTTTAAATGACAATAACTATGTGACATAAAAAGACCAATCAAAGCTCAGCATGACATCTGACAACAAACCAGGAAACTTTAATATAAGGAGTTGTTTAGCCATATATTTCTGAATTTGGAAGATTTCTTCTTTACCCTTGGACTTCTGGGATCAATTAAGTTTCTGAATTATTTATTTTTCAAATAAGGCAAACCCAGATCTCGCACTTTTAGTCATCAAATTCAAATCTTGTCTGTTTTTGAGGTCTGATCATGACACTGAACGGACCCTCTAAGCTACAGCTCAGGCTGTGAATGAGTCCAGCAGGTACCTGCGGTACAGTGAAGGTGCTGACTCCACATGGATCAAGCACAGCCTGGGTGAACTCCACACCGTCCTTAAACCATTTCAGCTGCGTGTCCTTATTCACATTCGTGACCTGTGTTGGAGAAGAAAGGGTATAAAGCAGTGCTGCCAGTCTGTAAATGGCACTGCCTGGTTATTCAGAAAACAAATGTTTATACCTGAAAAATCTGTACTATTCATTATTTCATGTTCACATTTAAACTTAAAGGAACTGTATCACTGAAAACCACCAATTTCTACAAATAAAAGATGTAGCTGTAAAAGATATAGACTAAAGACAGACATGAGAAGTCCTTTCAGGATCAATATTTGACCCTTTGTGGCTAAATAATATAACACTGAAAACCAGCCAATGCTTTAATTATTGCTAATATTTTTCGTGAAAAAGTTTGAAAGTACAGAGTATTGTTTATCTTTCAAAAAAAGGTTTACCTAAACGTCTCGGCAACATGTAAAAATAAGGTGCAGGAATTTGTCTCTAAATGTTCATGATGCAAACCAATAGGTTCATGACCTTGCATTTCATAATCATCTCACAGTCTGACGTCACTTTCCAGGACAAAAACTCCTCAAAGTAGGGTCCTTTAGAGGAAAAAAGAGCACATTGTAGTTTATAAGATGTGCAGGCATCAAAGAATTTGGGATTTTATGTGTTTTTTTTACCAAAACTTGTTTAAATATGTTACTTTGTCTTAAGCCAGCAATCTTAAATGTTCCAGTTATATAAAATATCACCAATTCTCAGGTTTTCTTTTCTAACAACTGTATCATACTGTTGAGCAAAAGAAATGTAAACAGCTGTGATTGCATGTATGGAACACATAACAGCACATTATATTCTTAATACACAGCCTTTGAGTAGAAACCAGTTCGCGTTTAATGAAATGTGACCAGACTGCATTAGCGGGACTGATGAGTAATCCTCAGCATCAGTGTTTTAATCAGTTCATCTCTAATGGAATACATTGAGGAAGCCCCCCACCCCCCACCCCCTCCCCGACCCCCTCTAGGCTTGAACAGAATATTAACGCTGGGCTTTGGTTGGTTAAGGACTTTGGGCTGTCTCTGCAGAAGGGTTCGTGCTTGGCTGTCTTCAACTATGTAGATCCCATGTCAGATTGGGAGATTTTCAACCAGATTAAGCCATTTTTGGTTGAATCAAGCTGGCCCGTAGTCAAGTTTGTCTAATTTGTCAAATTGGACATGATGCTGGTGGGCTTCAATGTATATAATTCATTAACTGCATATATAATTTATTACTTGCATTTATAATTAATTCGTTAAATTGTTTGCACATTTTTTTTTTTCAAATTGGTCTTCAGAGCTCAAACAAGATAAGTTTCAAACAGAATGGCTACATCACTTATATTACATGCTGTCTTTTGGTGTAACAGGAAAAACTAAAAATAAATGAAAATGTTATTTTCTGTGCATAAAAGAATGAAATCAAGTGTTACATGTTCTTCATAAAAAATCCTCACTTTAGCCAATCAGTAAAATTCCATGTCCTAAATGTAGCAGATGGATCTGAAGTTACTACAAATCTGGCAACCCCCTGCAGCTACGGGGTCCCGACCTCTCGGACACTCACCGGCCCGTCTCTTCCAGTCCCGCCTATTGGCCTGTGATTTGGCCAGGGTTTGCTTGAACTCTGCCAAAAGTTCAGATCAAAAAGAAAAGTGCAGGTCAGAACTAAGTCTGTGCAAATGTGAGTGTTGTAACAGTGAACTTTGATTACACAGCAAAATGGTCTAGAGCAGAAATGTTCACAGTGGTGCTGAATAGAACCAGAAAGTTCCCTCACAAAAAATGATTCCAAGAAATGGTTAGGGTTGTGCCACCTGATTATTTGAGAAGCTTTTGGCCCTAAAACTAAACACATTCAGTGTGAAGGGATCCATGCAGGGCGTTGTGATGCCAAAGAAAACTGACTTACTTCAAATCTGCCAATATTTGACCATAATCAACAACCATATAAACACTCAGGGACATGTGGAGCTTTACTGAGGGTTGAAAGTGAATAAGAGTGCTGGATTTGTGCTGGAGACGTCTGGTTCCATTCCCCACCACTGTAAAGTACCATGAACCGATTCACACTAAATTCTCTGAATTAATTTTTCATTCATTAATATGAAATGAATGTGAATGCTGTGGGGGTCTGAAGAGGGTTACTAAACGTACTCTCATCCACCAGTACAAGGGTGAACTGGTTCTTGGCCCGGCCGTCCTTCATCTGTGCCGTGTACGAGCCCTCGTCCTCTTTGGAAAGCTGGTCAAACGCAATCTCCACCAGACCACTCGGCCTGTCGAAGCTGATCTTTCGGGCCTGCATGTCAGACAGACAGATTTAGGACACTGATCCATCCGCAAAGTGTTACTGAACACACTGTAGCCCAATGCAATTAAAATAAAAATAAATAAAATGAAGGAATGCAATTAAATACAATTACACACACATAAATTTGGTATTAATATATTTCTGAGGACATTCCTTACATTACTGACTTCATACTTAATATCAGTAATACTACACCTAAACCTAAATCTGACTCTTACTTTTAACCTTATTAATACGACACCTAAACTTAAAACTGACCTTTAACGTCAGTAATACTACACTTAAATGTGATCCTGACTGATTTTAGCTTAGATTCTGTCCTTTTAGTTGAGTTTGTGGTGAAAAGCAGCAAAATGTCCCCACTTAAACAGATTATCATTTAATTATGGGGACCTTTGTGAGATAAGAGATAAATCTGCACAAACACACACACACACACACACTCTTTGTGTGTTACCGGTGTGCTGGTGATCTCTCTGTCATTGAGGATCATGCGCAGTTCTGCAGAGCTGCTCAGGGGTTCAGTCTGCACCCACAGCCGGACAGCGCCCTGGTCCGAAACCTCCACCTGCCAACCCTCAGACCTCAGAGCAATCACTGTACACACACACACACACACACACACACACACACACACACACACACACACACACACACACACACACCCACACACACA
>JBBKCR010025099.1:0-11877 GCA_037577295.1 Ladigesia roloffi | reverse complement strand
AGTGTTGATGCCTTCAGTGAGAATCTACCAATGGAAATGGTCACGAAAATAAAGAAAACACATTGAATGAGAAGGTGTGTCCAAACTTTTTTATTACATATTTGATTTAACCAAACGTCAAATAGTAAATGAAATTCAAATGAGTCTTCTGTAACTAACCTTTTAAAGCTTATTTAAAGCATTGTTTCAATATACTCATTTCTTTAGCAGAGAGTCAACTTGTACATGTGAAACTGGAATAATTAAACACAGGCCTGAGGCCCAGATCCAGCCTGTGAGCTGGTTTTTAGTCCGGGATCAACCTATCCTAAAAACCATGTTTTTTTTATTCCAAAACTTTTAAAACCAATTTCAAGGACATTGGACCTACAGACATTGCTGTATCCCCCAGGGTATATTTGCATTGTTTGCACCTTGATGAAACACACTGTAATCTGTCCAGAACAGGTTTTCTGACACTAGAGAAGTATCTAATGTGGTGAAGAGAGTGTTAGAGAAGGTATATGAACTGTGCTTGACAAACATTGGATCTGTATTTTACTGAGTCAATTTTTCTAATTTTTAACACTGATAGTAACTACTAACAGTGCAAGGGGTTCTCACTCTTTCTCTCCTCTTTCTGATGTGTGTGGAGGGACTGTTAATAGTAAGGGTAAAATATATTCGAATGGACAGTTGCGGTCAATTCAGGCTGTAAATGAACACAAACTGACCCATTCTGGACAGTACATGGCTTAATACATCCATATTCTTCATGTAAAGATCATATGAACACACACACACACACACACACGCACGCACACACACACACACACACACATTCAGATTGTTTATCAATCAAACCAAATATATAAGCATTTCACACTCTTACATCATCACTTGCTGCCAGTCTACTAGAATTACCATCTCTTACTGACTGAGTGAAGAACTGAGTGGCACCTTTATGACATCACAACCATTTTATTCTATCAAAGTCTTTTGTAAATGACTCTGGTTTGACCATGATTTGATTCCCCAGTGGTGCCAAAACTTTAAACGAAAAAATCTCACGCCACAGTGATTTGATTCAGTTATGATTCTTTATGAAGAGAATGAATCGGTGACATCTGACTGATGACATGCGATTCTTTATGATTCATTTAATCTTTAAAAAAAAAGAATCATTATTGAACTGATCCATTGTGACATTTGTGGTTTTTTTTCATGGTCAAATTAGAGTAATTTCCAAATGACTCGGACTGAATTGAATCGTTGTGAGGTCAGAATTGTGGCCCCACTCCTGAGCGCAGTGTTTTCCGACACGCTAGTTTTCCTCCCTCACCTTAAGAATTCCCATCCCTCCGGTGTTGTTTAACCCCCCAAAAGGTCAAAGATCAAAGCTCTTCAGTTTGCTCCACTTGAAAGTGGCCCTCAAGGCTGCCGCCCTCCTCCCTCCTTCAGCATCCCTTGTTCTTGCTGCCCCCTCGGCAGAGGAGGTGAAATGTCAATAGCAGCCGGGCTAATGCGCGAACACGCTCCACATTCAAAGTAGCATCCTGAATGGAAGACGGGTGATTAGAAGGAGCGGTGGTCAGGGGGGGAGGAATGTCAACAATCTGCCTCTGAAAGCATCTCAGCAGATAATGGGGATAATTACGGTAAAACACTGCTTTACAGGCACAGTTACCTAGCTACAAACCTCTATTACAGACACAGGATACTCCAGCGGACCCTGTACAACTTTCAGCTCATCTCTCCTGTTGAGAAAAGTGATTCAGTAAATTGGATTCAGTTCAGTGTATAAAGTGCTGTGCGTACATTGGTGCAATATGTCTGTCCCTTTTCTGCAGTTTTGTACTACTTGTATGTTTTGGGGATGTTTGGTTTGTTTGTTTTGGGGGCTAATCTCAAACTGATGCAACAGCACAGCCATGAGTCCAGCCACTATAGCTATGCACACCACATGACTTTCAAAGTGGTCACAGTTCTTAAGTGGATTGGATTCTGTACTTTGCTTTGCCTGCACATTAATGTTTGCCTTCAGACCATGATAGACGAAGCATGGAGCAAAACACACCGCAACATTTATGCCATGAATCAGCAGAATACTTAAAGCAGATACTGGCCGGGTTCCACAGCCAAAGTGCAGTGCAATAAAACAAGCAATTCTGAATCATTATCCCAAAGACGCCAAAGTGGAATCCAAATAGTCCAGTAAGGCAAACCGAATCGGCCAACAGAACCAAGGGGCGAGACTGGAATCAAAAGATAGGCAGAGCAATTCAAACCAGATTAATGAAGTCACAGGATAAAGAAAACGCGTGGAAAGCAGGGAGAGTCCACGGCAATACTTCACAAATCTGAAGTGAAGTGAAGCGACCATGCTGTCATGCGTGAACACCCCACAGCACAAGTGATGGGAATAACGGCACTATAAATAAACGGCGCTATAAATAAATGGTGCTACTAACGGCGATACTTTTTTCAGTAAAGAGTAATCAAACCAGTTACTGTTTCCTATGTTACAGCGCCGTTACCGTTACTGACAATAAATTGCACGTTACTATAACTGACTCTCTGGTGTGTGTGTGTGTGAATGTGTGTGTTCGGGGCCGGTGCGGAACACATAACCAGTGATGATGATTGGTGTGTCTGTACACGTGGTGTAACTGAGAATGCGATGATTGGGTTAGATTGGGTAAATTTCCATGGTTAGCCAATCAGAGGCAGGTGTTTTTGTAAAGTGTTCTTGGACTTGAGGCAGGGACAATTTTATTGGTATTATCTATGACTATTTTTAGAAAAAAGGTACATGAGATACTGTATTTTATTATGTTATTATTGTATTTGTTAATGTTTATAATTACTTTGATGATTGCTATTATTACTATAATTTATATGATCATGATTATGGGGCTGATGACTATGGTCATTACTGACCCCAGATGTTATCTATCTTTTGAGACATGTTTGGAGTCCAAGCATGGTCTCCTGGGTGACCTAGTGTTTAGGGTGTTGCCCCTGCAATCAGACGTTTGTGGTTTTGAAAACCAGGACTGCTGGTGGCACCACTGAGCTACCCTTGAGGCATCCATCCCATACACTGCTGCCTGAGCACCTTTCAGTAGTGGAAGCTGCCTGCTTCACTTGGTGAATGGGTTAAATGCAGAGAAAGAATTTAAAATTGTATGCTGTAGTGTGAAAAAAGAGGCAATTTGTTGTACTTTTACTTTTAAAATGGAAAAAAACAAGTTTAGCAACTGACATTAAGTTGTTAACTGTAATTGAAATATCTCACATTTTTCCTCAAGAGATAGTTGTATGAATGCTATAAGCCGATTTGCATGTTTTTGACTTTGAAATTTCATCCACTGAGCATCCTGTTTCATGGTTGGATAACTGAACTGGATCCAGTAACTGCTTAGAAACGGATAAAGACAGGGAAGGGTTCCTAATAAAGAGCCGGGTCATGTGTGTTTCATTAAACATTGTAACTCTGCATGCGTGTGTCTTTGTCTCAGCTGCTCGGAGCAGACAGTACATCACTCCTTCGTCTGGTTAATGGAACTAAATGATGTCATCAATTTGCAGCCAATGCAATATGAATCATGTCCCACAGTACCCATAATGCAAAGCTAATCTGGGTTTGGGTGATGTCATACACGCAAGGGACAAACTATAATATGCAACAGACATGTCCACAGGGAAATAACAGAGATTCACTATTAACCCTTTCACATCTGCAGTTACACGGATGTGGTTTTGTTCTTTATATGGAATGATTTTACGTCAAATCGGAAAAATGAAAAGTGTTTAGATTTTAACATACTTATTTTACACAATATTTCTGCAAAAGCTCAAACAATCCACATTATTTCTTTAAATAGGTAATATAATAATGTTATGGATAAGAAAAGTACTAAATTATAATAATGATGATTTTATATTTTTACCATAGCTACATAACATAATAATAGGCTTGCTTTTCAGATTTAAGACATTTTTATTGGCCAAGATGTGTGGGGTTTTTTTGGAGAAGATGGGACAATTTGAAAGGTTTCTCTATTATCTTTTGAAAAGCCAAAAAAAAATGTCTGTAAGTGTCTCCTCAGTGAACAATATCACACCAAACGAGTTTGTTTACAAATACTTTATTTGCAAAAAATCCTCTTTAAGTCTTATTCTTGTAAATGACCTGTGTTCTGATTGGCTGCTTTGTGCAGAAACACCGTTTCAAATCCTTATGTGTCATTGTAGAATTGCTGCGTGCTAAATGGTTGGTCATTTGTGAGTTCATGGTTGTGACATCACAACCACAAATTCAACAGAGCAATATTTTCCAGCGGACTCACCAAGCGTACTTTAAAAAACGATTGCGTTTTTTCCATTACACAAACTGTGTAAGTCTTAGACCCTTATCCAAATAAATAAAAAACAACATTTTTCCTCAGGGCGTGATAAAGTGTCTTTCTGCTAAGTGAACATTAGAATAAATACAAGTAAACAAGAAAGCAGTAAAATGTTGTAGGATTTATTTAGTTTGTAGAAGCAGTTGTAAAGATGAGAACACAGGTTCCGTTCCCGATTCCTCCTCTGTTCCCCCAGCTGTTGTTTGGATCAGCAGCTCCTGATTTAATTTAATGAAGGACTGATCGAGTCGAATCAAGTTTCTAATGAAACTGCAAGAAATACTAGATTTTCAAAGGCAACACAATGATATACTGTACATAAAATCACAATTTACTGATTTGCTTAGTATATTAAGTAATTGTAATGTGAAAATACACTCACTTAAATATTATTTTTGCGAGTACATAAGACTTTTAAACAGTACGGTATTTATAAATAAAACACTGACTGTCTGGAGTGTGTAACAAAACCATGAAATGATGTAAGGATAATCGAGGGAAATGAAGATGCAGTGTGTGTCTGGTTCTTAGGCAAGACATCTGTGTGTCTGTGTTTGTGTGTGTGTGTGTGTGTGTGTGTGTGTGTGTGTGTATCTGACAGCAAAAGTGCTTCAATTCTGGATGTGTGTGCACTTCTCAATTTAATCATGCTGTTTTACGCGTCTGCTGGCTCTCCTCCCACACAGCACATTCACCAGAAACCAGTTTCATTTCACCAACATCCATAAACATTTCACCCTATCAGATCATTGCTCGTCTCCGGCGTGTTTATACAGCGTTTCAAACTTCAGCCACCCACACACTCCTGCTTTTTAAACACACTCTATAACCAGTAATGCAAAATTCATTAGCGCTCAGTTGTCGCATAGTTGTCATTCATCACAGCTGGGGTTTGCTCGGCCTGCTAAGTGCCGAACGCGAGGTTTTCTCTGAATGCCGCCGCAGAGGTCCTGCCTGAGCCGCTGCCGAGGTCGGAACGTATGGGAGACTTTACTTTATCGGCTGTACTGTCAGAATCCTTCTGCTGCTCTCTGTGTGAGTCATGAAAGTTATTGATTGAGGTTTGTGTTCATGCACACTTCAATACATCAGGCCTTACTTTTGTGCTGCAGCTCTTTTCAGACAAAGCCAAAAATCATGACACTGAATCTGAAGACACAATTCTGAAGCTAAAACAATCACTGCAGGTAGCTGTAGTAGTCGGATTAAATCTTTTAGCACCGTGGACCTGTTAGGGCTAGAGGTCTGTTGCCACTATATACCTGTTGGTGCTACAGACCTGTTCATTCTATGGAACCATAGAGCGCTATAGACCTCTTACCTGTTAGTGATGTAGACTTATTAGCATTATAGAGCTACTGGTGCTATAAACCTGTTGGAAACATATATGGTGATGCTTTAGACTGTGATCTATAGACAGTCTGTGGTATAAACTTGTTGGAAGAATTTACGTTTTACAAACTTGTTAGTGATACAGAACTGCTTACAAAACAGGTATGTTGACCTCATAGATCTCTTAGGGACACAGATTTGTTACAGCTATAGATATGCTAATGCTACAGATCTGTTAGCATCATTGTTTGTGCCATAGATTTCCTGCAATTATAGTCCTAATAGCACAAGCCACCTGTTAACACAACAGACCTGTTGACATCTCAAATTGAACTTTTAGCACTGCAGACTTGTTAGAACTATATACCTGTTAGGGCAACAGACCTTTTAGTGCTTCAGACCTCAAAAAATTATAGACCTGTCAGAACAATCAGTGTGCTAGTTCTACTGACCTTTTAGTGCTGTATAAAACTATTGACCAGGTAGTTCTACTGACTTTTTAGTGCTGTACACCTAGTAGAATTTTAGACCCATAAATGC
Organism: Ladigesia roloffi; assembly: GCA_037577295.1. Classification (NCBI taxonomy): domain Eukaryota; kingdom Metazoa; phylum Chordata; class Actinopteri; order Characiformes; family Alestidae; genus Ladigesia; species Ladigesia roloffi. Next base: position 5,617 of record JBBKCR010025099.1, on the reverse strand, counting down.
TACAGATCTTTTAATTTAATGCTGTATTCCTGTTAGAACTATAGACCTGTGCGAATTATACAATAGACCTGTTAGTTCTAAAGAATTTTTAGTGCCGCATACCTGTTAGAACTACAGATAATTTAGTGCTATAGACCTGTTAGGGATGTAAACTTGTTAGTGCTATTCACTTTTTGAACAGTAGACTAGTTGGTGCTAAAGACTAGTTAGTGCTGTAAACCTATTAGTGCTATACAACTTTTAATGCTGTTGACCTTTTAGAACTATAGGACTTTGAATGCTATAGACCTATAATGCTATAGACCAGTTAGAAATATATACCTGTTTGGGCCATAGCCCTCTTGGTGCCATAGACATGTTCATGCTATAGACCTGTTAAAATGATATACCAGTAGTAGGGCATAAACACAAAAGTCGACCAGTGGACTATAGAGGCACTAGTCGATGGCCAGTGAGGAAGTCGACTAGTCATGTGTTTTTTTTCTCTCTCTACCCTTGCTTGTGGATGTAATACAGTCTCTGCATCTGATTGGCTGATGCCGACATGTGTTCCTTGGTTTAGACAATTACTATACTCCCTTTCTATAATTGACAGTATTGGAATCTAAACACGAGACCACAACAAGACGAGAGAGACGGCTGAAGAGAACACAGACCCATGTCACACATGTGGAGATCCTTCACTCTAAACACACTGCACAACAGCAGGGAGACCTGCACAACCTGCAAGTCGGAGTTAAAGTAATCACACTAGCACTATCAAAGCAGAGAGTCTTCAGTCCAGAGGATGCTGAGTGGTGCCATGGCCTAAACTGTGCCCATTTTCTATTGTGCTGACATTTACCAGAACTGTCAAGGTCTCAGCTTCTGTTTTATTTAGTTTAATCGTCATGTTGACGGTTAATGTTACACAGAACTTTAATAAAATTTGCTAATTGTTGGACACCCATGTTCCTGCGTGTGTGTGACATCATCACGACCAGTCGACTCGACTTTGGCTATCATGATGTATTAGTTGACTTGAAAAAATCTGAAGTCGTTAATGCCCTAACCAGTAGTGCTAGATGCTTTTTAGTGCTGTAGATCTGTTAGAACTATTGACCAATTTAGACCAGATGTGGATAAAAATCCACTTTCAGAATTAAATGTAACCAGTAATGAGACCCTTAATAGAATTGTAGCGAAAGTTCAATATTTGTCTTTAAAATGTAGTGAAGTGAAAGCCCCAAGTTTAAAAAAAAAAAGTATAGATACACAAAATCTCTACTGTACTCAAGTAACATTACTGTCCACTACTGATTAGAACTATAGACTTTTTAGTGCTGTAGACCTGTTAAATATAGACCAAGTAAAACCATAGACCTATTAGTGCTGTTGAGCTCTTCATGCTATAGACCATTTAGCACCATGGAACTATCAGAACAATAAACCTGTAAGAGCAATGGATCTAATTGCAGCACAGTCCTCTGAGCTTGACAAGTTTACTGCTGCTCTTTTAGTTGAGGTCCATCACATACTTTTAAAACCTGGCTTCTTTTTTATTCGTAGTTCACGTTTATCCCTCCTAAAGCTGTCCTCTAAATCACATTACCTCGTGAGATTTCATTGACGAGCAATTTAAGAGAATAAATATATTAGGTTTCAGTTATACAACAGAGTAATTGAATATTTAATTATTGAAGCGCAGCTGTTTGCCGAGAAGAAAGGCTGCAGCTTGAGTTCGTATTTTCATTCTGGGTAAATTAAACACGTCAGTCGCACTTTATATTCAGTCAAATATTTAAACCGAGGGGATTTGGGATGAATTATAATGAATTAATATTTCACACCCAATTTTAATCAACACTAGTCCAAATAATGGCCAAACCACTCAGCTTAAACTGTGAAACATAATTAAGAAGCTTTCAGGACAATCTGCTTGACTCTTGCCAGGAGAGGGAAGGACTTTAGGAGCTTTAAAACTTTGGAAAAATATGATGTATAAAGTGAGCAACTCTCAGGGACTTCTAGAGCTACAAAGAACTCCAAATGATTCCTGGAATGCAAAAGACATGTCCATTGTTTTGTTTTTTTTCTCAATCTTTATTGCGATATAAAAAATTTGAGTATTGCAGGAACATTCTGATTACATAGATTAGTTGTGTTCCAGTCAGGATTGTTTTCTATGTGCTATCTAGATCAATACATCTAAGTGTCCCGTCCGAGTCGCCGCTTCGTTTGTCCCGTTCTTCCTCCCCTGAATCTGTTTCCTGCTTCCTCTCTGTCCTGTGCGTCCCTTTACTTTTGTCCTCCCTCTGTAGGCTCCCTAGTCCCCTTCCTAGTGTGTTATCTTGGTTTGTACCACTCCCCCTCGATTAGAATCACTTTTTTCCCTGCGTCTCACCTGTTCCTTGTTTCTCTCCCCTTTATAAGCTGGCCGGTCCCGTATCTCCCCGCTTCGGTATTTGTTAAAATATCTTTGTAGTTAGTTCCTGTACCCACTCTGAGGAGATCTGGGTTTCAGATGTTAGTCTAGTTTGTTAGTTAGAAAACCCTTCTCAGCTTTAAGGCTGATCTCGCTAGTTTGTTAGTCACTCCTGTTTGGAAGACTCCTGTTCCTGTGTTTCGATGTGAGAGGTCGACTTCTTTTGGTTTCTTTTTATTTGTTCGTTTGAGGAGCACAGGTCCACTGGGGTGTTCTTGTGGAATGCGAAAAAGAGTACAGATGTGTGCTTGTATTTGGAACTGAAGTTTCATTAAAAAACCTGTATCACTAACGAGTGCGTCCTCCCCTTCCCTCACCTTGTGGAGAGATCCGTAACACTAAGCAAGCTCTGCCATTGGTTAGTTCTTCAGGAGCTGGAATGAAAGTTTTATGTGGTAGATTAGATTAACTACCAACATAATTAAAAAGGAGATTCAACCAATCATGTTGAGATAAAGTGGTTGGGGCCAATTTTAGGAGACAAAAAATGTTTGTCTTGACATTCTAGATAAGTTCTTGATACATCACTTAGCACTATGAAAACCTAATGTACCTAAAATGTGCTTGACTCTACCTTAATTTACCCCTGAAAATATGCCAAACACCTACATTTGAATTAAGTGGCCATTAATTTGTAATCCCATTTGATTGGAATTAAGGTAGGAGTTTGAAATCCCTTAATCCTAAACACTAGGCATTTTTTTCAGGAGGTACTGTAATTTAAGAGGCAAATAAAAAAAATGTATTGAAAAATTCATTAGTTTTACCCCTGAACCATCTTTTCCCTTAATTTTCCTTTTCTTGGAAATTAAGGTTAAAATGAAGGTCATTTTAAGGGGTAAAATTAGGGGTTAGAGCCACAGTGTATGTAGCTCACCTCTAGATACATCACTGATGGTGGAGCCTTAGTCTAAATAGGACTCAATCCATTGTAGATCCTTCAGTGATTTTAGAGAGGTCGTATAACCAGGTTTCACATATATCTAGATCCATCACTGACTGTAGAGCACAAGTAGGCTTCAGTCGGTTCTAGAAATATCACTGATTTTAGTAGTTGCCAGGTTTCATAGTGAAAGCAGGTTTCTGTGGGTTATAGATACGTCACTGACTGTAAAGCAGTTGTGTAATCAGGATGTATTCAGTTCTAGATATGTCACTGACTGTAGAGCAGTAGTGTTAGCTGGCTCCTGTCAGTTCCAGATACGTTACTCTCTGTAGAGCCACAGTGTGAGCAGGCTACACTCAGTTCCAGATACCCCACTGGCTGTAAAGGCATTGTTTAATCAGGATTCAGTCAGTTTTAGATATGTCACAGACTTTAAAGACGTAGTAACAAGTTTCAACCTGTTCTAGATAGTGTAAGTAAATCAGTTGTAGATATATCACTGACTCTAGAGTCTTCGAGCAATCAGGAATCTATGTACGTTAATAACTGTAGAACAGGCATCACCCAATGGCGGAGCTCGGTCCAGATCCGGGCCGAGAGATGGTTCTGTCCGGACCCGTGTAAATTCTCGGAATTTTGCGAGATATTTTCATGGAGCGTTATTTTGGACGGTGCCATTGACAGCAGACGCTATGCCGGTTAATATGACAATAGCGTCACTCTTTATTTTACTAGCGATGGGAAGTTTGTCTCTTTTCAGAGAGCTGGCTGTTCTGGCACGGCTCCAAATCTTTTATTGTCGTATGTAGACTCATTTTTTTCCCAGATCAACAAGGATGCTACATCACATTTTAATAATAACAATAACAATAAATGTTATTGCTGTTGCACATTACATCTCCATACGTGCTTTGTGTGTGTGTGTGTGTGTGTGTGTGTGTGTCCTTCGAAGGGGCAGGCCGAACAAATTTAAATTTGACTCGCTGCATAAGCAATAGAAAATAATGTCCAGACATGCTGCGTTCCATCTAAAAGTTCGATCTATTGTGCACTCAGTTCATTTATTGCATTGGAAGTGAACAATATATATAGAGGGAAGGCTATAATACACAAGTTCAGGCCTATTACTTGCACGAAATGTAATAACTGGGCCTCGTGATTTTTAATTGACTACCCCTGCTGTAGAAGTTTAGTGATACCAGGTTCAAGTCTGGTGAGACTAGGATTTTGAAGAGATCAAAAAAGTTTCATGATCCAGAATGGAAGAATCATGTCAAAGCGTTGACTGGGAGCAGGGATGTTGTGTTTTAGTTGTTTGAAAGAGGGAAAGAAAGGTTTACAGGTCTGATATATATTAGCACAAGCTAATTTACCACTTTCCTCACCGTTCTTATTAACAGAGCTTGTTTCTGCTATCTCTAGCATCCAAATTAATTCAAAATAGTGACTTTTTAAAGCGTTAATTCAGCTACTTAGCGTACTGACACAGATATACCAGCACTGGCTTGGGACTCGACCTGAGACTTGTCCATATTGACTCAACATTTGACCTAAGACTTGCTGGTATTGACTCTAGAGTCAATAGAGTGAAGTCTCAAAGCTGTTGTTTCTTCTCATATGCAAAGCACAAGATCAAATAAAGCTGAAAATATTTTGGCTTGTATAAAAAAAGGATCACTTAGAGGAAGTGACCTCACAAATACAACATACTTCACACTACACTGGCCTTTTATCAGCCTTATAATGAACGGCATTCTGAATGTGTGTGCACTGATATGAGGAGAGATAAGGTATGGGTTCCCTCTCTGAGGTCCCCATATTGCATTTTTACATGACCATGCGACCATTTCACCACTGATGATGTATGTGAATAGGATGCACAGAACGATACATGTGAAAGAATATACGTTGTGTTTTTTGACAGTACAAACACTGTGCTCAAAACAGACCCGTTCCCATATGTGTACAGACAGGACTGGAAACTGACCGTTTTGAAACTTTGTGAGAAACACTTGCGAGACATTTTACTTTTAGGAAAAACTAAAATGAGGTTTCCAGGGACACGGGCCCTTTAATGACTCTGTTTAAAGGATGACAGGATTTGACACTTGAGGAAAACACAAGTCAAACTTAAAGTGGGAAATCAATATTCATTTCCTCCAGCTTACCATGGCTAAATGAGAAAGACATACACACACACACACACACACACACACACACATGTACCTCTACTGAATTTATCATTTAGGTTCTATATGTCAATCATT
>JBBKCR010025054.1:0-11882 GCA_037577295.1 Ladigesia roloffi | reverse complement strand
AAAAAGTGTGAACTTGCACAACACTGATTACGGTCATGCTTAACATGGGCATTTTAAGGCATTATGTCCTTTTTCAGTAATTCCTACTCCATTTTTACTATGGTCCAAATTCCATATAAACATTATTGACATAATTGGTTGGTTGATTAATTAAATAGATAACAAAATATGTACTCAAAGAAATCATTAGTAACATATGATGTTTTTCATAAATATTATATATTTATATTCATTAAGAATATTAACAATAATATTGATACCTTTCATTAAAAAATATATATTATATTTATTAATAACATCAATTTCTTGCACCTATTTTAGACATCGCCATGACTAGCCCGAGGTTAAAATGTTTAACAACATACTGATGTCCAAGTGGGATCATTTAGACCTCCGAATAGCGGACATTTGTTGCACATCATGTAGGAATCCTGAACTGTTCTTAGACACGATGGATGCAATATAGGTGTGATCTGCCTGTCCATAAGACATCCAGGGCCTGGTTTTCACGGTCAGTCGCCCATTGTCTGAAGCGCAGTCGTCTTTGGGGGATGGACCAGCGCAAAACGGTATAACCGCACCAGGAAAAATTATGGGTTCAAATGGGTTGTCCTAAATGAGAAAATTAATCATAGGTGTGTCTTGCGCATAGCATGCAATGAACCAATCAGAGTTCACACTCACACTCCCTTTAAATAACCGGCACATTGTCAGTGGCGTGCTGTGTATAATGAGGTGAATTTTATATTTCAAGGACTGCATAAAGTTTTCCCTCACATGAAAACGTTTTTTAAATGTGCGCCACTGCAATGAATTTCACTTCTCATAATATAGCAAATTATCGCTATGTGCCTCACCACACCCCTTCTTTCCAGTGTTCAGCCCCAACCAGCGCATTGTCATCTGCCAAAATCACAGAGCAGATTTCTGGCAGATAAATTCATGATGCGCTCTCACAATACAGCAATGAAAGCACGTTGCACCGAGTGCATTATAGGGCCCCTAATGTTTAATGAGTAATTTCTTTCCCTCAAAGTCCCTCAAAATGTTATACAAGTTACTTTACATTTATAGGATGCAGATGCCTCAACTTGCACTGGAATTTCACTGTGGGCCAACATTATTCAACTCTGAAATCCCCCCACCCCTTCCACTACGTAGTCAAAATGGCATCAGTTTAGTGTGAGTAGTGTCCATCGTTTCAGACAGAACCAGCTCTGTTCTCTGTTTCTCCCAAAAATATGCTGCACATTTGTCTGACCCAACTGATCACCATACAGGCCCCAATCGCTGGGGCCCTTGGGCAAAATGTCATTGACTGGTTTGACTGCTTTCGACTACCCATGTGCTCCTCCACCATGCATTGTGTGAGACCATCTAAAGGGTCATTTTTATCCCTTAAAGTCGCTTTATCCTAACGCTGGGCCTGATGTACGTAAGGTGTGAAATAAGGTGAATTAAAGTGTATTTTTCTCACTCAATAAATATACTAACATTACCATAAAACAGGAATGGACATAAATGTCTCAAGTTATTTAGATGGTGTTGAAAGCAGCCTGCACAGTTTGTTTTCTTTTACACACTTACAGAACCAGTACTTTATTCAGCTTTAATTTTCTTCATTGTTGCTCGAAATTTGGGATAGAAAATTATCAACTTCAGCCACACATTAAGTGGTTGGAAAAGGACACAACTTTTAAATTTATGATTAAATTATTGATACTTGAAAATGAATTAGAATACAATAAATCAAACAGCTAGATGATGCTCTTCCTATCTGTTTAAGTGGATTAATTTTATTATGTGACTTAATCTGTGAAAATAATAGTCATGGCTTATATGAACAATCAGTCAAATATAAATAATTGGTGTTTAAGTTTTTAACCTACAGTCTGGTAAAAAATATAAATAAATTAACACAATGTTAAATAAAAAAATGCAAAAATAAATGACAAAACTAATAGCAGGTTATTAAATTAATGTTCCGTTGCCGTCAGCAGCAGACAGACTAAGACTGGATCTCACAGAGATGCTGGATAAAATGTTCCTCATGTAAGTTGTATTTTCCTAATTAATTAAATAAATGCACTAATAAAGAACTGCTTTTGCTTTACCATGACCATGACATGATCAAATGTCCATGAAACTTTCATTAATCATGACAGTAACAGAAACATTGATTTAGATATTAAAATGGTCAGGAAAACTTATGCAATCCATATGTACAATGTCTATTCCTCTGGTCTTTTTGCACTCAATTGTGTCCAGTACATTCACTTCAGGTTAAAATGCTTTCAATCAAAAATGAAATTATTTTATCCTAAGTGATTTCTCACATATCTAAAAACTACCTTTCTTCCTGTTGAATTTAGTTTCAACGTAAACTGTATGATTTAACAGTGTAAATATCAAGAAATTAAAAAATAAATTTCCACAGCAATCAATTGTCCAAAAGTGGCCATGAACAAGCTGAATGGATTGTAACGAACAAGGCAGGAGGGCTAAATAGGAATGGATGAAATGAGTGTAAATGAATACAATACCAGTGAGTTTTTACATTCCAAGTTTTTGTTTTTAATCTTTATAATGATTTTCATAAACTTGTATGCTCTAAAACACTTTAATTATTCATTTAAAAGTCTAAATGTAAACCTGTCATTGTACTGTACAGTTTACATTGAACTCCAGCAGTGCTAGAATTTAAATACCAATGTTACCCCCTGTATAGTAATTCATGAACAACCTTTGGTATGCGCTGTCCTTTTCTTTGGTATAAGTGGGTAAATATTGTAATTCATTAGATTTACTGTAATAAAAATGCATAATAAAAAAGAAGAGCAAAATAAAAAGCATGAGAACACTCAAGAACCTCCATGTGGGGAAATTCTGTACTGCAGCCAATCAGAAATAAGGAGAAATGTGGAGGACATCTGCAGTTTCTGCAAATTTGCGGTGGTTCTGTAAACTATTATTAGTTATGTTTTAATAAAAACTCAGCAAACGACCAAAGCTACATACTCTGATCCACGAATTCGCGAGGGTTTACTGTACAGATTTTAGCTATGAAGGAGATTGTATATATATGTCACAGAGTGCAAGAAACAACTTAAATGTCTGTGTAATGTGGCGGTCACCACAAACAATTTCCTTCGGGATAAATAAAGTTTTCTGATTCTGATTATAAATAAGTGTATTGCAGATTACAATTTCATGGCTTTGTGTATGTCTTTTATAAACATGAACAACAGGAGCATTTAGGATTGATAAACATGCATTCACTTTATTAAAGTCTATTAAATCAGTAACAAAAAGTTGGCCCATATGAATGATTAAAATGAGCAAGTGATCCCATGGTAATTATAGTAGTGACACTAATGAAATAATACCAATAAATGTAAAAAAAGTAAAGAATAACATTTCAGTACCCAGAAACCCAAAAATACGACAAAAGTGCTATATGGAAATTAGGCGGATTTCTGGAAATTCTGAATTATGTGGATGAAAAATGTTTCTAACAGTCAGGACTGGGAAGCTTTTCATCCACAAGCGGCTTGTGAAGTTCAGGATCCTCCTGCAAAGGAATAAACCAATATTTAGTTATTGTTAATTTACAGTTGTTGCTGTTTCACCTATGCAACATATGTTCATTTTTACAGAAAAAGGAATATTATGCAGCATACTAAGATCAATTATAGAATGTGTTGCATAGTAGTTGACTCTCGGCTCCTGGCTCACAGAACTCGTCACTAAATGTTCTTCCTCACTCAATGAACACTGCAGGGGAGTGTGCTGGTGCAGAGGCCTGGAGCTAAGCCGGCGTCCCTTGGGTTGCACATCTAGCGTACACACCATGTGGACTACCATGTCATTGCGCACATTTAGGTTAGGGTATTCAGGTATGTTTTGCATTATGTTTAGCTTCCTAACATATAATGAGGTATTATTTCAAAGTTCAGTTTTCCACTTTCACCAGGTAGTGTGTCTCAGTCTTACCCAACTTAACATTTCATGCTTTGATCTCCACATTGTTACTGTAACACACCCGACTAAACTTCATATATTTGTATATTATCGTCCTCCTGGTCCTCTAGGTAACTTCATAGATTAATTGGACATCCTTCTGAGTTCACAAGGTTCCTGTCTCCCTAGGTGAATCTCCTCTGACTCAGAAAGCAGGCAACACTCTCGATTTAGTATTCACCAGATCACTTCCCACGTTCAACATACTGTCTACTCCTCTGCATGTCTTCCAGACTGAAGTGTGTCACACCACCAGCTCCATGCCTGTCTGAGGTCCTGGGAAGCAACCGAAGGGAACTTATATAGCTCTCTCTTATCTAATATTGTCAATGATATAACTTCTGCCAAATCTTAATTTTTATCCAAATTTCCCTGTCTCTCATAAGCTGTTTGCCACCTTTTCATGCCTTCTTAAATCTCCTCTCCTTCTATCTCCAGATCTCACACCAGAAAACTTTGCAAAGTCCTTTAACGAGAAGATCTACAACATTAGAATATCCTTTCCCCCAACCACCACGCTGCCTGCCACACATAGGCCAGACCATGGTGGCCTGTTCAGTGCTTTCTCACCTCTCTAGATGATATCACCAGATCTCATCCCGCACATCACCTATATAATCAACTGCTCCTTGACGACCGGCCATGTTCTGTCCACCTTCAAGTCTCCAGGGGAAACTCCAATTTTGAAGAAACTTTCACATTCAAATCAACTTGTTTCTGTCTCAAAACCGGCCTCTGGACCCGCACCAGTCCGGGTTGAAGACAATATGACCACCAGATCATTCTTGCCACTCTCTCCAACTTTGGGATCTCAGGCACAGAATTACAATGGTCCTACCTCAATGACCTGAGTTACCAGGTAGAATGCAAGTCACCCAGTCTGCTCCTCAAAGATCTATGAAGGTTCCAAAGGGCTCGGTTATAGGACCACTTTTCTTTTCTCTATATACTGGTTCACTTGGGCAGCTAATTGATTCATGTGGCTTTTCCTACTACTTTTATGCTGATGACACACAACTCAGTCTCTCTCTTCCTTCTAGTTACAACCAGGCCTACCCGCCTCAAAGACTGTATGGTCCTTTCCTTTGGAAGGTGGCCCACAATCTCAAGTTGAATTCCAGCAAGACTGAGCATCTCTTCATCAGAGGGAGTCCCTCACCTGACCACAATCTAATCATTTCTGTATGGAACTCTAAGAAGGTAAAAAATCTTGGTGTTACTCTTGATGAAGATCTGTCATTTTTACAGCAGGATGACCAGATCTTCAGAACATGACATTGCCTTCTCTACAACATAAGAAGAATCTGACCCTTACTCATCATAAAAGTTACACAAATTCTCATTCAGTCTCTGGTCATCCCACAGAAGCTAAAAAACTTCAGCTGATTCAGAATGCAGCCGCAAGGTTAGTCTTCAACGTTGCAAAGTTCAATCACACCACATCCTATTTAAGGAACATTCACTGGCTCCCTATAGCTGCTCGCATTGAGTTCAAGTCCTTAACACTTGCTTACAAAGTCATGAATGGACTTGCACCACCACACATAACAGCATTGATCAAACAACTTATCACTTCTCGTCCTCACAGGGCTCCTCGCACAGCTTGTCTTGAGCCTCCACTGCTCAAACCTCACCCCACCCTAACTTTCTCTTACATTCTGACTTTCTTTGACAGGTGTAAGAATTGGCTGAAAGGTGGATGATGACTTAAGTTTAGCTTTGAAGGTCTAAGATACAGATGAGGACTACTTGAGCAACGATGTGTGTTGGTCTGGATAAGAGTGTCAGCCGTAAATGTAAATGTAAATGTAAAGGCATGTTTTGAGTTAAAATTTGACTTATTAAGTCTAAGGGCCTGATTTTCACGGTCAGTCGGGCATTGTCTGAAGTCAGAAGCGCAGTCGTCTTTGGGGGAGGGGCCAGCGCTGTTTGTATTATCGGGCCCTAAAAGTTGATGTTAATGATAAACACTAGGGGCCTGATAATGCACACAGCGCACCGTGCTTTTGCGAATTGCGCAACCCATTATTGCTATTTTGTGCGAGCACATCATTCTTTTTTTCTGGCAGAAATGTACGTTGTCAAGATAGCATATGGCATTGTGCTGATTCGGGTGTGTCACTGAAAAGAAGGGGTGTGGCGTGGCATGGCGCATAGCGCGAATTTGCTATTTTATGAGAAGTGAAAGTCATTTCGCCAATGACAAGAAAATACCTGGTTAGTAATCATTCGTGCATTGTTCAAAGGCTATTATATGGACACCTGATGCTTTGGGATATGGAAGAGATTACAATGTGCGCACACGCTGCTTCTTTTATGAGCAGGAGCGAGCAGCAGCGCATATTTAAAAAAAAAAGAAAACATTGTCATGTGAAGTAGAGTTTACATTCTCTGCGTGAACCCGACACGGGTCGGGCCGTGATGAAGCATTTGATGCTTTTAATCATTACTTAATTAGCCTATTTGGTTGAGGAGATTTGCCAAATTTATAAATATATGAATATTTTAGCAAAGTTAAATTGCTGCGTGTCATGCACAGCAACGCTCCAGACCCTGCCACTGCCACACATTACACCGGTCCTGCTGTGCTGTATTCCGAAGAGCTGGCCCCTCCCCCAAAGACAATGCACGACAATGTGCTATTGACCCTGAAAATAGGGCCCTAGGGTTTTCACAGTCAGTCACGCATTGTCTGAAGTCAGAAGCGCAGTTGTCTTTGGGGGAGGGGCCAGCGCAAAACGGTATAATCGCAGCAGGAAAAATTAATTTTGCGCCTGCCGCAAAGTTCAAATGGGTTGTTCTAAATGAGAAAATTAGTCATAGGTGTGTCTTGGGCATAGCATGCAATGAATTATATTTCCAGGACTCCATAAAGTTTTCCCTCACATGAAAATGTTTTTTTAAATGTGCGCCGCTGCTTGCCCCTGCTTATGAAAGAAGCTGTGTGGGCGCATTGTCAACAGGCGTCCATATTATAGCTTTTGAACAATGCGCAAATGACTAAAAACCACGTATCTTCTGGTCAGTGGCGCAATGACTTTCACTTCTCATAATATAGCAAATTCGCACTATGCGCCTCACCACATGCCTTCTTTCCAGTGTCCCGCCCCACCCAGGGCATTGCCATCTGGTGTAACCAAAGCGCAGATTTCTGGCGGATAAATGTACGATGCACTCTCACAATATAGCAATGATGGATTGTGCCAGTGAGGAAAGCATGTTGCGCCGTGTGCATTATAGGGCCCTAGGAGTCTATGGTCACCCAAATTGTCTCCAAAAATAACGTCTCAAATCAACTCTAAAACTGGATCCAGCTCTTCATTACGGCAGTTTTTAGGTGTAGGTTAGGACATAGTATGACGTAATGTGAGCTATAAATCTGAACACAATATCAGCACTATAGGCAGCTGTTTCAGAAAACCTTGGATGAAATGATTACCATTTCTCCTTCCTTCTTCTTGCACAGAGCTCTCAGACTCAGGGTGCACAAGCTGATGGTGACACAAAGTTGAAGGACAGCCAGTATGATCATCATGATAGTCAGTCCATCAAACAACATCTAGATGAACAAAAACAATTATTTTATTAATGAGATTTTAAGAGCATTTGTGCTAAAAACAGCAGTTAGCCTGTTCTTGGTAATAATGTATGGCAAAAACACTGTTGAAATTAAGCACCTGGAGCACACACTGGGTGCAGGGCCAATTAAGTGGGTAGATGGATACGATGTTCTTGAGGAGCTACTTGATAAACTATCTGGTGTCAAAACTACTCAGAGATTTTGAAAGGATGCAACTGCAGCTAAAACTTGTTAAATAACTAAATCTCTGTCAGTCAGTTGAAGGTAAGTGGCAAACCTCAGATTGTAAACTTTCTATGATTGTAAACCTGTTGCTGTGTTATAATAATAATATAATTAATAATAATATAATGTAATAATATCAAGTTACAATCACACACGCTATCCAAATTTCAAATCAAATAACAAACACACCCTTAACTCCCAATTCTGAATGATAATGCTGCTAAAGGCTCTTCGGTGTCAATAAAATTTTCAGAGGATTTAAGTACCTCATACCATTAAATATTAATATGTTTCCAATAAATAAATAAATTATACTAAACAATTTTGTTCTTATTAATAAAATGGCATACCACATAGAGTTGCCTGCGGCGCTTGCAGTTTTCAATCATTTCATCCAACAGGGCTTTCTTCTGAGGAGATTCTGTTGTCGTTGTGTAATATCCGTACCTGTACTCGTATCTATATTGGTCCCTAGATTGATCACAATCATCTCCATATCGAGTCTCCGGGTAGCTCACTGAATACAATACAATCGCTGTTATAGCCAATGCAGCACTGACTAGATTCATCAGGACTGTACAGCTAATCTGGAAAAAAGAATATCAACACTGTCAGGCACCCCTGCACATAATTAAAGTTTTACCAAATATGTAACATCCAATCTAGCGTTGCTGGCGCATCCATTAAATGTAAAGAAGAAAACTCACCATACATGGAGTTTTAAACTTGTCAGCAATGATGCATATGATGCCAACCACAATAAACTTAAAAACAGAGGAAAAACAGAACAAGTTAATTTGTCAGACTTGCAACAGACTTGCTTCAAATAGAATCATATTATGTATTTCATTTTGCAATTCCAAATCCACAATTAATGACGATTAAAAGAAACCAGCTGGGCAAAATTCTTAGAATGAACGAGGAGGTATAATATTAATTGTTATATACAATTTTTGCTTATTTGTTTAGCAGTTTACATTGATCCACACCATCAGTAAGGTTTAGATCATCTACATTTTGCTCTGGAACAATTAACAACACATCTTCATCTGATTCATTTTTAAGCATGATGCATTTCACAGCCCACAGTCAAATAATAATTTGTTTTAGCCTTTAAAGTAACTGTAGTATGAAGACAAAGAGCAAATCCTGACAATATGAGAAAATGATCTTAATGTGATATCAGTTCCCAAGTCCCATACACAGGAGAGCAAGGGGCAGCCACTTACTTGTTATTGCTCAACAGTTTCTAGGAAGGGGGAGTCGGTTTGCTGCCACTAATTTACCAATGCAAAACTTACATCTTCAGGGTGTTAAAGTGTAGTTGCTCAACATTTACAAAGAAAAAACTAAGAAATGTTGACTGTTGCTACAGCATACAATAAATATAGCATAGACAGAGTGTATATGTGTTTAACAAATAAGTGTATTACAAAATATGATGTAGTTTTATTTTGCTGCTGGTAGTTACCCAACTACCAGCTCAATAATGTAATTTTTCTAAGTAGTGTTTAATACACTATATGGGTGGATCCGCATGCAAGTTTATTTCCCTCTGTTGAACTGGATGATCAGTAAAAGTCTGCTTGGCTTTTCTGATATTTATATCTTGGTGTATCACCTGGATGATCAGCTTGCAACTTGTACATTTAATATGACTGATTAAGCAATATCAGGCTTCAAGCAGTCTTGTTAACTTCTGTACTCTGGTATAGCAACAACTTTTGTGAATAGTTCACAGCTATCAAGTACTGCAAAACATTCGCACCTACTTTTCAGTACGTGTCTCACTTAAGCCTCTTTCGAGAATTTGGGCATTACCTGGAAGTGTCAAAATATCTGGGAGCATTGTGGAGTTTTTTTTTTCTCTAAATAAAGCTAATGGAGACCTTAGTAGGTATTATGGAATTTTATAGCTCTGAACAGTGGCTAGGTTTTATCCAAATTTCAAATTTGTGCTCAGGCAAACCCTTAGTACATGTGGATCAAATGACATTCCAATGATATTAATGGTTGATTTAGATTATTCTTACCATTGCCCCCAGCCAAAAAGGGGCATCATAAAGGGTCCAGTAGCGGCCAGTGCCCCTATAGATGCCACCAAAGCCCAGATTCATTAATCCAACCATGATCTGTAGAGTCTATGAGAAGGGATGAGTGCATTATTACATAGTCTAGACATTAAACAAAGGTTTTGCTAACAACAGATTATCGTTGTATTTGCAGACATTAAAATATGACAAGCAGAAATCATAGCCCTCAAATGAAGGTACTGCATATCATCTGCCAATCGGAATCATTTATTTGCCAGGAGTGATGTAGGTGTTAAAAAATGCCAATGTAAAAAAAGATAACAATACAGGCTACCACATACGAAGTAAAAATCTACAAAAAGTCTGTAATGTACTTTAAATACTGAACAAAATATAGAATTTAGGTTAAAACTGAATAAAAATGTGAAAAAAATGGACAAAGTATCTCCTATAATAAAGTGACCCAAATCCTTTGGATTTAAAACTATAGTAAGAACTGGAGAGGCCTGGTGAAAGCTGAGCTGGTGGACCTGAAGAACACTAGCTCCGATATCAGAAGAACTGAACTTTGCAGCAGCTTATGTCTTTATTAGCTCTATATTGGGCTGTCCAGCTACAGAGCCAGTGCTTAGATTTGCCTCAGGTGAGACAGGTGGAAGACATTTTAATCTCTAAAACTGACTTACCTCACTAACTGCGGTACATTGCCACAGAGAAAAACTGCTTTGCTTAAATTATGTAGGTGTTATAATAAAGATAACAATGAACTTGCTGGTTTTACTCACTTGTTTTCTGTCTAAGCTTATTAAAGTGAAACATTTGGACATCACTGAATATAGGCCTCTCTTTCAACTTTACATTATAAAAAAACAAAAACTGAAATGACATGAAAAACATGCGTGTACAAATTAGGGCCGAGTCGGGTCGGGCCAAAATTTCCTGCCATTGGCCTCGGGCCTGGCCGGGTCAGGCCGTGATCAAGCATTTGATTTTTTTCATCATTACTTAATTAGACTATTTGGTTGGGGAGCTATGCCAAAATTATAAATACATGAATTTTTTAGCAAAGTTAAATTGCTGCATGTCATGCGCCGCCAAGCTCCAGCTCCTGCCACTGACTACATTACACCGGTCCTGCTGGGCTGTACTGTGAAGAGCTTAAAGTGCAACATGGAGCTTGAAGTTGTAAAAAGGAAAATAAAATCAGGAAATCTAACTCTGAGCAAGTTTGGAGGAAAGTCGGAGGTATGGAACCATTTCCAGCAAGTCGTTGGCAGGGACAACATATGTGTCGGCTTTGTGGTGTGCAATAAGTGCGACACGCTGCTAGCCTATGATAGCAAAAAACGGGGACTTCAACCTTGAACAGACACATGAAACAGGCTTGCCATCGCAGAAAGGACGATAGTCAGCTTTCAATGTTCTCTTTTGTTACTTCTCAAAGCATACCCCTGAGAGCGAGGCAAAATCTCACCGAGAAATGCCTTGAGTTTTGCTGCAGGGACATACGGCCATTTTACGTTGTAAGTGGCCAGGGCTTCCAGGCATTAGCTCAAGAACTTATCAATGTTGGTGCTACATATGGCCGTGTATTGGCCCAGTCCATCCTGCCTCACCATAGCACTGTGTCCAAAGCTTGCCTAGAAAAGTCCGATGAGAGGAGGGAAGTTCTAAAATGGACGCTCTAATATGTTCTGAAGAACGGAAACATTGGGATGAGCACATGTGGACTGACGACTACAGAAAGGTCAGTTACATCGCAATAACGTGCCATTATATCACAGACAACTACACATTCATTGGTAAAACTCTCACCACAGCAATGTTTCCCGTGGAGGATGCTATAACGGGGAAAAACATCAGACGCGAGATGTCTGGTCAACAAATTTGGCCTTGACCCTAGCTCCCTCAACCGAATAGTGTGGGTAACAGATGACGGCCGCAACTGGTCGACCTGAGGAGGATGGGTTCCCCTTTTGAGTCTCGGTTCCTCCCGAGGTTTCTTCCTCCATTTGAGGGAGTTT
>JBBKCR010024982.1:0-11886 GCA_037577295.1 Ladigesia roloffi | reverse complement strand
CCCTCTCTCAAAAATACATTTTAGACCACATTTTCATTTACAAACTATGGTAAATGAATGTCTCCGATATCAGAATTGCATTCCTAATCACTGCATGCAATAACGTCCTGTAAACATATGGAAGATAATGAGCACAGAAATTCAAATGGCAATTCATTTTGCAATTGGCAATTCAATATTCAATCTAAGCATGTAATTTGAATATTGAATTGCCAATAGCAAAACTAAATGCAATTTGAATTTCTGGGCTCATAATCTTCCACATAAACTGAGCTTTTACATGCATTACGTAGTCCAGACATTCACCACCACTGACTCAGGGAGTTTCGTTGAGAACAGAGAATTTAACATTAAATCACATGGAGAGACTGTGTTGCATTTAGTTATGCAGAGATTTTGAACAATCAGTGGAATTCCTCCTTAAACTTTAATGCAAAGCACAAGAGCCAGAAACATTATACCAGGGAGAGACATGGCCCTTGCCCACCCCCCAAATGACAGACACTTTGCACGCTCAATGTTTTGTTCATTATCTGCTGCAATATGCACATGCATTCCACCCACTAGCATTTGTAGATAAGGGCCCCTAAAGATTTGCATGAAGATTTGGTGGCAGTGCAATGGAATAAACACTCAAGATGAAAGCTATTAATGTAATGGCCATTTTCTCTCTTTATAAACCAAATAATATACTTTTTTGTCATTCGGCTTGTTGGTTTGGCTCTTTAGTTTTTTTCATTCTTTATTCAACATCTTCACTAGTTCATTGTGTATAACATGGGCTGAATTTTATATATGTCTCATTTCTGAACTCTGATATTTTTTGCACCATTTTGTATTGGACTTTGCAGGTGTACACTGGTCATATTCTGCATAAAAAGTGCAGTGTAAACAAACTGCACAGGTTTTGAGCTTCTGCAAGCTGACTAGGCTCACTTAAATGAGACGTTTGCATTTTTACCTCATATGGACACAAACATATATCTTATTTTATGCACTTAATTTTATGTACAGTGTGTGATATTTATCTATTTTGTTGTTTTATCAGTCCACTATTCTGCACTCAAAAGACCTGTCTTGAGAAATATAGACACACACCCAGAGAACAATAGAACAAGGGAGAAAGACTGATGGAAAGGTGGAGTCTCTTGGTCTCATGGAGAGAGTGACAGGAATGAGAGAGAGAGAGAGAGAGAAATAGAGAGAGGCCCAACATTAGACTAGTCTCTGCAGAGCTCCACAGACACATTACTGCACACACCACATCACATAAATAAATTATGACGGACCCTTTCAGTGTCTGTGCTGACAGTATGTAAGTATATTTGCCCTTCAGTCCAGCTCAATTTACGCCAAAAGGAAGTGGAAATGGTTATTTAAACAGCATGAATGTATGAATCTCATTGTCCTGACAGTAGTACTGAAATCAGTGTTATTTTGAGATGAACAGAAAACAAAATCATTTCAAACCAGCATGTATCATTTTCAGTCTTTTTATTCCAAAACCTGAATAGCATGGCAGCAATTCTAATCTGACCATACTTGATTAGAAGGAAATTTCATTGCTATTGTTCCTTTTCGATTCATCAGGATAACCGTATGTTGCAATGTCCAAAATATTCCCATAAAAGGAACTCAGAACTCAGTTTGAGATCTTCATTCCAGTTAGGTGTACTCCCGTCCTGGACCCTTCAGGCCTTCTCCTAGACTTCTGGACACTCGTTGGTGTTGACAGGGCCAAAAAGACGGGCAGACTGGAATGAAACAGCAGCCTGGTTGATCTTCATGTTCCTCACACAGCCCACGAAGGAGCTCCGCACCGGAACTCTCTTATGCTTATTCTCTGCATCGACAGTGAGAGAGAGCGGATATCCATTAACAAACTGCTGGTGTGTAGTCAGTGCATCCACAGTGTCTCTGTAGATTGTATCCTGATGTTGAGGGTGAAATAATCCTAAACTTAATTTTTACAGTTTTCATTTCAAACAAACGTTTGCTACTTTCATTTTGCACTGCAACTACAAGGTAATGTGGCTAAAATGTAATGGAATATTAGGCCCCATACAATTATTTGAAAGGTTTGAGCTATGGTAGTGTGGTTTAGCACGTGTTGATTAGTAAAATGTGTCAAAACATTTAATAACAAAAAGCAAGCACAAGTTTTATTCTAAGCATTGCAGCATGGGAGCGCTACAGCAACCAGCTAGCCTGGCTAAGCTATGCGTACCCCCCTGTGGGCTTTTATCTGATTAATTCTTATAAATATAAATGTGAAAAATAAACGTTATATTGTTTTTGACACTATAGAAAAACACTACTTTTACCTGTAAAATAAAAATAGGCGCTTGAAAGGTCCTAAGGTCAAGTGAGTGTTACCTGGGACTCCTCCGATGTAAAGTGTGTTGTGAGCCTGGGAATAGGAAGCCACAGAAGGTCCGACTGCATGATTTGATTCTCGGCCCACCCTTAGCTTGATTACATTTCTGTCTTTGGTCACTGGAGAGAAAGAACAGCAGTCTCATACACAGGCATTACTATAGGAATCATAACTTAACGCCAGGGTTGCGCCCTTAATCATTTTTTATGTCCGCTTCCATTTTTTACTTTCAAATTGGTCTTTTTTAAAACTCTGTGCGATAAATACTCTCATGTAATTAACTAGCAGGCTTCCAGAACTTCCTGTTAGCCAAAATTACTACATGAATAACGTTATATCAATTTATAACTGAAAAATCAGCTATTTTCCTAAAGATCGGAAGTGAGTAGTGACTTTGGGATACGTAACTCACACTTTTATCGCTTTAAATGATTACACAATTGACAAAATAACTCTGGTTGCCCGTATAGTTGGGCAACAATGTATTCGAACCCAGTTAAAGAAAAACTCCAAACTTAGAGAACCTACACTTCTATTAACCCTCACCTGTCACATGCTGGAAGGTGTGATCACACAGGGGTGATGGAAGAGTAACAGAAGTGCTGTAGTTCTCTGCTCCGTCACTCATCTGCACCACCATCTACCACAACACAACCAGCGCAGCTCAGTCAGCCTTTAACTTAACCACTGTCATCATTTAGAATACTAAAGATAAACAGATTTTTCCCACCACATAGAAAGACCCTGTACTGTTTATGATTAAAATATTTATAATGAAGTAATATACTACAAATGCTAATTATTACAATTAAATATAATGGAATTAGTCTGTCAGAATCTTGTTTTGGGGCCTCAATGACTGTTCTGTAGATAACTTCCATACTAGCTGTGTTTAGAAACAGATTTGACATAAAGGACCACATAGTATACTAAATTATGTGATGTTTCTTTAATGGCTTCTAATGAAAAAAAAAACTCGATTAACCGTCAAAAGCCCATGTAGAGACCCACCTTGGCCTTTTTCAGGAAGACACTGAGGCTGTGTCCATGATGACCTGTGCAGTGGACCAGCAAGCCTGTCGCATGTCTAGGACGAACTTCAAAGGTCATCTTGAACCCAGCACCCAGTACAAAGTACTTTTCTGAAAATTAATGATAAAAATGAAAGCAATGACAAATAATTATAATACAATGTATATTTTACTGGTTATTCTATTCACAGTTATTCAGGTTTAGAGTGAGTTTTTTGGGATTATCATTATTTTATTCAGACCTAAAGCACACATCTAAGAGCGGCATCCATTTTAACTCTAACAGAACACGAGCTATAAGTTGTGGTAATGCAAGTCAAGCATTTTGGTCAGTGCAAATGGACAGAAACAACTATTTTTAAATGAGTCTCGAACCTAAAACTAAATAAGAGTGATCGCCAGCAAAGTACGCTCCCTCCTCTGCTGCCCCGTCAAAACACGGGCCACCACCATGATTGACAGCCGGCTCTCCAACAAGAACTTCATAAAACCTGAGATCACGGATGCATCCTGTCACACTCGTCTTAGGGAAGGGTTTCTGCAGGTGAGACAGAAAATGAGCACTTTTATTATTACACTTACGGTAACAGAGTCTTTTGTCCAAGGTGACTTTCATTCCCTACCTACAGGGGACAGTCTCCCTGGAGTAACTTGGGGTTAAGGGTCTTGCTCAGGAACCCACTGGTGATGTGTTGAAGGTAGGATTCGAACCCATGACCTCTTGGTCCAGAGGCAAGGCCCTACCCACAAGGCTGCCACCACTTAATATTAAGTATTATTATTGTTGTTACTGTTATTGGAGTATTTTACATTAGTAGTGGTAGCAGTGGTCAGGTATGTGTATGTACTTGCCTGAATATTACTGACTGGTTTAACCTGTCCATTCCCAATGTATACAGGAGCCTGCAGCCCCAGAGAAGTCCCTTCATCTGTCCTTAGCCTTCCATCCTGCACCCGAAAACCGTCCACCACCAGGTGGAATGTTTGGCGCTCAACATTGAACCTGATCTGCACAGATAATGAAACAAAAAAGACCATCTCAGGTCCCATTCATGAGCATTCATTTTACACTGCACAGCAGGGCACAAGTCCTCTGACCCTGGGTGGCCACAGCAGTGAACAGTGTGGTGTTCTATTTATTCAAACATGATTAAACCCAGCGGTTAGATGAGTCAGCTGCCAGAGCAGGGAAAATATCCATGATATTTCCATGAGGGTTGGTTTGCTCTAGAGGGTTTCAATCCACTTACATTTATTTTTTGTAACGATGCTAGAGACTACCAAACCTGATACATATATATAAAAGAAAGATTTGGGCAAAAAATACAGTTTTAAATTTTCCACCACAGATGTAGTTGATCAGCCAAGACATGTTTGGACATTTGAGTTTGCTTCTTCAGTTTAGAACTGGAGATGTGAGGCTGATGAAGTGAACAATAGAAGTCAATATTCCCCCCAAATTGTTTCTGTAAAATCACATAATCAAAATGACTCTCGGCTCATTCAGACTCATCCAGCTCCACATTGTAGACATGGTTTAGGACACAGTATGACCTACTGTCAGCTATAAAAGTGAACAAAACCTGACCACTACAGGCAGCTGTCTCAGAAAGCACAGTGGCCGATATTCACAAAGTAAAGTTGCCAGAAGAACTGACCCTGGATCAGATTCATTTTCACATTTAGATTTTTAATGTGATTTTTATGGCTCACTTTAAGTAAAACTGTCCTAAAACACATCCATGTGTAACAAGTTTCGGATGTGTTTAGAGAAAAGAGGCAACATAAGCCTCATAGCTCCAGTAATCATATCTCAGCTGGTCAACTACAAGTGGGAGATTATGTTGATTAATAACAGCTCTGTCATCTCTGAACAGCATTACATTTAACCAATTCATCAAGTGAAGCCATGGGCAACCAGGAACACAGCGCCGGGGAGCAGTGTGTGGAGACAGTATCTTGCTCAACGGAACCTAAAATTCCTGATCGCAGGGCAAATGCCCTAACCAGTAGGCCACCCGCTGCCTTAATAACTTCCAGTAAGTTTCAGAGTAGTTGCTAAATAACTGAATAATAGGTCTTAGGACTGATCATTAAATAATAAGCCTGCTCATAGTTTTCACAGCCACGTACATTGTGCCAGTCGCCATTATTTATCTTCTTTGGATAGTAGATCAGTCCTCCTTCCCCGACGGAGAGTTTGACCTTGCCATTGGCCAGGAACAAGACCACACGAGAAACACCCTGCATGTCTGCAATGTGGAGCAACAGACCACTGGCTGACCTGGTCCTCACATCCAGAGAGAAATGGGGTCTGGGAGACACAAAAGAGTGGTTTATTCTAGTGGAGTGTAATAATAAAAAAGTGTTGAAATACAGCATGAAATATTATTTTTTAAATGAACCCTTTTCCCAAATGAAGCAGTGGGCAGCCAGGAACACAGGGCCCGGGGAGCAGTGTGTGGGGACAGTATTTTACTCAAGAGTACATCAGAATTTTACTCGTACACCACTAGCAGTCTTGAGAAACAAACCCACAACTGATCGTAGGGACGACTCCCCAACTACTAGGCCACCAGCAGCCCCAGTACTCTGTGCACCATATCTAATGTGATTTACCAATCACAAGTGTTGTTACATGCATTATTTATGGTGTAAGTGTGAATGAAGTGGACAAGTGCAGAACATTTCTCACCTGAAATTGAGCTCATATGATGGTATATTGTACTGCAGCTGAGTCCCAGCACTGAGGTGGTACGACTGAATCAGACCAGCTGGCTTCTTACAGTCTTGCGGCAGGGAATACTTGTACAGTAAAAGAAGAAAAATGTTGTGTACAATATATAAAAAAAGACACTTTCAACATCTATTAACTGCTGACCTCTGTTTCAGTAGTACGATGCCTGACAGATATCTTTTTACTGTCAATACAATCTACAGGTCCACTGAGGATGGCCTAAAATTAAGCATTTATATACCATAAACTTTACTGTAACTTGAATTACTAGTAAACTACTATTATCATACTAAACTATAAGATGTCTGTCATTATACAGCAGGAAAAGTTCAGTCTATACTGCAAGTACACACTGTGCTCATGTGTATATATAGTAATGGTATAAAATTTGTACAAAATGTTTAAAATTATGGTAAAAACATCTATGGAAATGTATTAAAAACTAGCTCATGTACATAAAGTAGAAACTTGCACTCAAAGTCTCCTATCTAGTGGTTCTGGATATAAATATATATGTTTAAACCACCATATTAAAATTTCTGGAGTGTCTGGAACAGATTCCTGACCATTTTTGCAATTGTAAATTGCACTGTAAACACCTGAATTTAATACAATGTAAAGAAACCGTGTAAATGTATATTATGTTACATTACATTTCATGAAGCTAGAGAGGGACTCTGCTGTTTTTATTTGTTGTGACATTGCAGTGCAGATGATCAGACAGTTTTTCTTTCACTCCGAAATACCTTCATGAAATTCGACGACTTAGCCGTCCCTCTGCGTCTGAGGCTGCTTTTCATAGGGATGGCCAGAGGAGGGCGCTGTACGTTACATGATCCTAAAGACACGAATTCGTTTTGATTGAAACGGCTCAGATCGGCTGGGATGAAAGTGTCCTCCAGTCTAAACACAGAGAGATAGGAACATGTTACAGTATTATATAGATACTGCTGCTGTCACACCTTATTAATAAAAACCAGTGCTGAGTGCGTACAACTTACAACAAGTTCTTGCCACAATATATATATATATATATGAACAGGGAAAAGTCTAAAATGTGCGGAGTAGGCCAGTGGAAATCAGAAACAACATCACTGACCTCCTCATGTAGAAGTTGCGTAGACAGCCTTTGAATGTACTGTTTCCTAAGATAAGACTGGTGTCTGTAGAAACCGGGGCTGTGGGAGGAGTCTGTTTTTCTCCTGTGTCTTTATTATCAATACTGAGCTCCATTCTGAGAGGAAGAACATAATGAAGGGGTATGAATGATGACATATTCCATGGCAGCTCCCAATCAGCAATCAATCAGTCTGCAGTAAACTGTTTAAAGTATGGAAACAGATGCTTTGAGTTGTGTCAATTAGTTGCACACGAATTTAATTAAATTAGCACAGTTCTTGTCAAGTGGAAGGCAGTTTGTTGATGTAGCATAATTCATTTATGTGGAAGTCTGAAGTAAATTTGTAAAAATGAACTAAAAAGTCATCCAAAGTGCATTCGTTTTTCAGTATGACAATGTGGACGCCATACACTGAATTCCTTCATTTAGTCAACAACAGGTTGATGATGCGCTTTTGCCCTTAAGAATAAAGGCTGCGCTTAAGAATAAAAGTTTTGCTTCAATATAGAACAACTGTTGAAAAGGAGTTGTGAGGGTGAAGAACCATTCTTTATATTGTAAAAGTTATACACCATATAAATTAACCATGATGTGGGAGCGACTTGTTAAACTTTCTCTGGATTGTAACAATGTCAGTCATTAAGAAGGATATGGCTCCTCTTAAACCAGACAAATTCATCTGCTCTATGCTTGATTACCATCCAGTAGATTTCATAACTTCAAACCATCTCCAGATATTCTGATATTATATAGTATATCAGCAGGGGGTCGAGGTGGAGTTTGAGGGGGTGACTGAATATGGGTTGGTGGGGATTGAGGGGGTGACTCACTATGGGCTAATCGGCTTGTTTTCCATCAGACACATAGACAGTACATACAGTTTATAGTAGGACAGTGTTGAGTTGTATTGAGCTGTGTTGGTGTTATACTCAGTTTGGTCCCACTTTAATTCATTTACACTCAGGCTCACACTTAGCCAAACATTCCCCTGCTTTCTGGCATCAGAATCTCTTGGCACAGGTCACAAAATACTGATATCTCAAACCTGAAGTATGTGAACCCAAAGCATCATTTTGTTTTTCTCATGTGAGCCAAGTTCCTTTGTTACCCTGTGCTGTTTCTGAAAGCTGTCACATAATGCCATCCTCCCTCATCATAACTGTTTTTGGATTTCAAAATGTTGGTGCCGTCTTTCATCTCCACATGTCCATCAACCAGAGACAGTTCAAATCCATTGTCCTGTGGAGCACAAGACAACACATGGAGTAATCACAACTCATCTGAGATTTGACACTGCTTTCTACAATCATCAGGTGGTTCCTTGGAGTTCATCTGGATGTTTGGCAGTTTTCGGCACCAACCTTCTTTAATTTTAATGATGAATTAATCGTTTGATTACATTTTTATTCCACATTCAATTTAGTAAATGTATGAAATACATTTATACGTTTCCATCCATCTATTATCTCAGCCGCTTATCCTAACCAGGCTCATAGGAAAGCAGGGGTTTATAGGGTGAAACATTCTGTATAGGTTACCAGGGCAGACATACAGGCAAACTCATTCACCCCTAGGGGCAACTTAGCATCTCCAACCCACCTGACATGCATGTCTTTGGAATGTGTGAGAAATAAACCTTCACAGATATGGAAAGGACTCCACTCACAGCCAACGTGGTTGCAAAACCAACCCAAGACCCTCTTGTTAAAAGCACACTACAAAGTGATCTAAATATACAACTATGTGCATCCTGGTGATTTTAAAGACAAAATTACAAAAAAGACAGATTACAAAAACAATTTAAAGTTCTTGTAAAATTGGGAATCTAGAAAAATCAGTTCTTTTTGTTGGGATCTGTGCCCTGAAGGAAGGAAACAGTTTTTGAAAAGGGCAAATTAGGAACTTCGCAATTATAATTAAGCATGGATATTTCTGGATGGTCTCAGTCTGGACTGATATCTCTGCCATGCTGGGCAGGCCTGGATGAACAAGGGAAACATGTAACCAGTTTATACTGAGGTTAGATATAAGGTGGCCACCTCAGCTCTTACCAAATATGTGCCTGCACACTCAATACTAATTCTCTGAAATAAATTCCGGAGCTGATCACAAACTCACCACCTTCCCAGTGTGGAGCAGGATGCCGCTGCTCTGTGTGGACTTGAACCCCAGAGAAACCATCGTCCCCGTATTAGTCTGAGTAATATTTGGAGTAAGCGCCAGAAAGCCCCCCAGCTCCAGAGAAGCTTCACGTATACCCTGCAACAGCAAGAACTCATCACATTATCTAATATTCCGTACTCCACTTCACTAAGTTTTCACACTGAAAAATCCAACTAAGCAAAAAGCCTTAAACTCAGAGTAGTTCATTTAACCTCTACAAAAATTTGTTTCTGAAAATACAAATTTCTTGATAGCATCCTGAGTGGAGTTCAAGTGGTCTTGTGTGGTTAGACTAGATTACATTAGATGATTTAATCAATGTTCCTTTAAAACCAACGGTAAATTCCTTTCAAAATAAGAATAGCACACACCACATCACACTCAGCTTACAACCCATTACACATCTGCCTTAAATTTAACATTTTCTTTAAAAGCCACATGTAAAGGATTTTAGGTTTAATGTCATGTGAATGTCCTACATGTAACTGGAAACGGCAATCTTTTAAAAACCAATTTAATTTATTTTCAATCTCTGAGCAAGAGATACTTGGTATTTTTTAGTTTGTTTAATTAATGATGCTTTTCAAATGGTACTAAATGTCGTTATTACCAGTAAATCTGCTGGACAGCCAGGGACGATTCCAACTTTTTCACTGAATAAGACATTGACATCCACTTCCAGGCTTTTCAGGCATCCTCTGAAGGGTGGGTAGCTAATGTTAAATCTGCAGTGAAGAGGAGATTCTGCTGGTAACTCATGCATTCACTCAGCTCAACCCAAATTGACAACAACCTAACATATATTCCATGTACCGTCTACTATTTCCCTGCCCTTAATATATATACAGTTATCTCAAATGGCCATCCTTTCTATACCATTAATTATATTTAATTATTGTATCATTTAAGCACATCTACTTCCTTTAATTAATGTTTTAATCAAGTAAATCGTTTAAATGTTATTAATGAATGTGCAGTGATGTACAATAATATGTATTTCTGTGTATTTTCTGTGTGATTGTCCTAACACACTGCTCTCCTAGTGCTATATCCCTGGCTGCCCGCTGCTTCACTTGCTGAATGGGTCAAATACAGAGGAAGAATTTCATACTATTCACACTGTGTGCTGTGGTGTGTTCACAGATGTCGGAATGGTCTCTTTACATCACAGCACATGGTAATTTACATGACACGTTAACAGCTTATGATGCAAGATAAAATAAAAAAATACTATACTTAAGTTACATTTCAATAGCTCTGTGTCAGTGTGTGACATTCATACAGACACATAAGATTACCTCGCTGCAGTCGCTGCTGGAACTCCTCCTAAATAAGTCTGTGTGTCCACCGTCAGTAGAGTTGTGAAGTCAAAAAAAACTTGGACTCCATTAGAAGCAACAACCCGAGTATCGGCATCTTTGTTTATTTGAATCTTTTCGGGGTATTCCTGCAAGGACAAACAAAAGGTTTTTTGACTGAATAATGACATACAAATCAGAATAGGAGCTCATACTACAAATGATAATGAGGGTAATTTGGAAAAATGAAGAGGACATATGGAAAATGAAAATTGCCACAGGAAAGTTACAATTTAGTTGCAACAAGTCTGTTGTTAGTCATTTATTAGATAGTTTTTGTTTCTGTGCTTTTGAGTCTGATATATATTTTTAGAAATTGATAACTAATTCATGTATATATGTAAAAAAGCTTAACCATGCCATACTGAAATGAGTAGTAATAAAAACAGGTTTACTTCAGTTAATATGATAAAAAGCAAAGGCGAATTGGAACGTCACATTTAGCAGTGCTTACCACAGGGAAGACAGGTTTGTTGCTCTTCACAGTTGACTTTTGATTCCCTTTATTGATCCTGAGGACGATAAAACCTTCCTCTATAGTAACGGTGAAATAAGAGTCCTACAAAAAGCGGCAGAAATTTGATTTGTTATCACACTTGGACACAAATCAGAAATATAATTGGAAAATTTTCAATTGACAGTTTCAATTGAGTTTTTAGACTGAACATAATAATTTCATATGGCACAGAACTCTCCTGTGAACCAATAGCTCTTTATCTGTTGGATGTAGGATGGGATTGAAGATTTTGGTTACGTCTTTCTATTTACAAAGGCTAAGGAATCTCTTTATAAAGTGGCATTTTGTTTTGATGTGTTGATTCTAGCACATTTGGGTGACTTCCATACAGGGGGCCATTTCCCTGGAGCAACTTGGGGCTAAGGATCTCGCCCAGGAACCCAGTGTTGCTTTTCTAACCACTAGGCCACTACTTCCCCATTGTTAGAATTGTTATTGTTATTATTATTACCAGGGGGGCCACCAGGCGGGGAAAGGTTAGAACGATTCTAGAGGCCCAGCACTGACATGGGGCCCTGTTAGGGGCTAGTAATGTTATTTTAATAAAGGGGGGGGGTGCAAAAATCAAATCTTTCCTGGGGAC
>JBBKCR010024955.1:0-11886 GCA_037577295.1 Ladigesia roloffi | reverse complement strand
AAAGATTTTTCAGTAAAGCCCTGAGGTGCCCAGGTCAGAAAACGATTCCAGCTTAAACCTCCCAGGTTCAGCAGAGAATAATCCTGAAGCTGGCTCTGCGCATGCCTGCCCCGGACGGGAAATTACTTGAGGAAATGACTGAGGCAGGAAGGGGGGAGAAAAATACTGGAATGTTGTTTTGGGAACTAGTTGTTTGGATCTTTGGGGATCGCTCAGGAAGGCCTTCAGTCTCGTGGCCATCGGAGAGGATGTGCCTTCCTACCTGTGTGTATTTGTTCTCGGCGTTCCAGATGTAGGTACAGGAGCCCATGCAGTAGTTAGCGTTGTATCCTTTGGGTTTGTGGATCCACTTCCAGCCCAGGTCCTTCCGGAAGTCGATGTAAAGGTTCCGTACACAGCAGGTATCTGAATTCCTGCCAGAAACAAAATACTGTGTTTTTTAGCATAAACACGTGTTCTGAAGATTTGAATCACTGTCTCCTAAACTGGATATAATTCGTCACAAATGACAAGTCACTTCGTTCTTTAGTGAGATTACTGTGCTTATTTTCATAAAATTACTCTCTAGAGTACTCTCTAAACCTCACAAACAAGTAACAGGTGAGTTGGGTCAAGCCCAGTGTGACCTGAATTGATTGAACCAGTTCAGTCAGCATGAGGAGCTGAGTCGCTTTTACTAGCAAGGATTTAGTTCATAGGTTTAAGTGAACCAAACTGGAGAGAAAACTAAGAAGTGGTTTAAGAAAGAGAGAGCTTAGAATAAGATAAAATAAATCTTTATTAATCCCACAGGTGGGAAATTGGCCTTGTCATGAAAGAATAGAATACAATAGAACAGAATATTATACCAACAGTACAGCATAAAATATAAGCTATACAACCAAGTCATATAAATATGGACATCTGTATTGTCAAATATATACGTATTTGGACATATAAGTAAATATGAGAACACAAAGAGGATCAGAGACGAAAACTCACGCGTCGCAGGTGTTCTCGGTCTCGGTTGAGCGTTTTCTGCGAAGGTTGGGGACTTGGATATGATCGGGGGAAGACATGGTCAGAATATAGGGCTTGACCATGAGGTTTGCAAGGTCACTTCTATCACCTCTTTGCTTATGGACACCTGAGATGACGCACAAACATGAAAAAGCATGAAATGATGCTCTGATTTCTTTAGGCTGAGAACTCAAACTGATCTGACTGCATCTGAACTAATTAAATGCAGGCTTTAAAGTACGCAAAATAATAATAAGGATCATACTAATACACCAAATGTGCTACAAAATTGACTTGCATAAAACCACTTTCACAGGAAAATGTTTTATTTTTCTCTTAAAAAATTGGTTCCTGCATCACTAACACAGCAGCACCTCGTATCTCGGAAATCAAAATTTTTTATTGTAGTCTGTATTAATGCTATGAGACTTAAGTCCAAGACATTTTGAGTCATTTCTACTGGTTCTTATATCATGAATTCTTTACATAAATAAAAAAGTAAAATGAAAAGATAAAAAGATAACAAAAAAGGATAATAAGATAAAAAGATAAAAAAAGAATAGGAAAAGTCCAGTTATAAGGCACAATGCATTGTCATTTTATATGGCAGATAATCAAGCATTAATTTTCAAACCTGATATATGAAAACTGGGCTTCCTCTCTTTCTCCCCACAGTTACAGTGCACCTTCAGCTCCAGTACCTGCTCCAGCTCCGGTCCTGCCCAAAACAGAAGCACCGCATTAACATGCACCCAAACCACAACATCCTGCAGCACTGCAGCAAACTCACTGGAGTCATTTCTGGATTTCAGTGTGTTACTAACATTGGCTCGAAACAACTGTGGGTTCCCCTTGTATTCATCTAGGGTACTTTCCAATAAATCTGCAGGAACCCTGCTGTACCTAAACTGCACTACGAGGGTATGGAACTTGCAGGAGATTAGATTTATTGTCTAGAGTATCTTTAGGTATCTCAAGGTACCAGTGTTTCTGTCCATGGTTACATTAGGACGTTCCTTCCCGTCCGGTACAAAGTTTAGGGCCTGTTGTCGTCCCAAATCTGTGTCCATGGAGTTGAACCAGAGGGATGTTTTTCTGTCAGAACCGATATTCTTAATGGGGTCTTTTATTCTTTATAGTTTTTTTTTTCTCTCAGCATTTATTAGGCATGCGATTAAAAGATGAAAACCTAAACCAGCTCACTTCATACTTTGCCAGCTTCCCAGACAGTAAAAAATGGCTTTTTCCCATGTTGTGATGACATTTTGATCAATCAGAAAGCAATGACACAGTCAGCTCAGCTGCGGCCCACTTCTAGCCCTGAAGTGGAGCGGTTTGGGTTCCACTCAGGTACGGGTCACTTTGTAAATGAAAAACATTTGTTTGTAGTACAGCATGGTTCCTCTTGCCCGTAGAAACATTACAGAAAGTGACTGGCCACAAGCATGCCTCAGTGCACACAAAATGGACACTTTATTGGAAACCCCATTCCTCAATGACAACAGAGCCTGGCAGCAAATCTAACATGGCTCAAAATCTCGTATCAGTGACACACACTCGGACTACCCTGTCAGTGTCACTGCCGTGCTGAGTCTCTACCTGACTGCGCTTGAGGTCTTGTGGTATTTTGCTTTGTTTGATCTGCTCTTGGATGCAAGCTGTTTCGTTTCTCTGTGTGCTGTCAAAGTGAAAATAAAACTACCTTGACTTGACCTGACTTGACTCAACAGTACATCTGTATAGTGGAGGTATAAGGTGAGTGTTTCTAATAAAATGGTCAATCATCGGAAGCACAAGGTGAGTGTTGCTAATAAAGTGGCCACTTAATGGAAGCCTACGATGTGTGTTTCCAATAAAGTGGACAGTGTGTCGAGGCACAAGTTAGGTGTTTTGTCTTTACAAAAATACTCTTTCCACAGACCTTGTAGCCAGGATTTGAGAGCCTCGGTGACGTCGTAGGAGATCCAGTGGTTGTCCGTCTTATTTTCCATTATTTTGTAGCCCAGGAAGCGCTTCCGGCCACCCTGGCTCCGGTAGAGTTCCAGCCTCTCCTCGATGTCGGGGTCGATGGAGTGTCTCTTGATGCGGAGCCGGAGCTCGGCCTTGGACAGCCTGAGGGCCGTGACGTTTTCCTCCCTCATTTTCGCCACGTTGAAGAACAGCTGCATCGAGTCGTTATCGTCTAGAAAAAGAGAGAGTTGTTTCATATTGTGCAGAGGTGTGCTGACTCCTGTATAAGGGTAGCATGTAACACAGTGGTACAGTCTAAAGTACGGATACAAACATTAATTAAAATTCATTACATTCAAATGCAAGTGGTATTTGGCTGCTTTGGCCGTTTTACCAAATTTGAGCCTCTAAACATTTGTCCGGTTCACCTGTCCTGAAGATGTTATCCAGGGCTAAGCCCACAAAAATTTTGATTCATATTTCTCTAGGATGTTTCTCCTAGACAGATCTGAGCTCAGGTTAACATCAGTATGAGATTCTGACAAGTTTTCAATTCTGCTCCTTTGAAAGACCTTCCTCTCTTCTCAGCTTGATTCAATTCTTTCTTTAAACACTATCTTTTCTCGCACTGCTCTGATCTTTATTCGGCTCAGATCAGAAGAAAACTTTCTTTCTTATAAATGAGCCAACATCTGAACATCTATTCTAGTCTCAAAACTACCACAGAGGGGTTTAGATCCATAAGGTTGTGAAAGAGAAGAAACTGAGAAGTCAATTGAAACAGCAGAGGAACGTTTGTCTTTATTTGAGGTTTTATTTTGCTCCTTGTTTCTCCTAAGGGGGATGGGAGGGTTCAGATAAAAAGGTAGACATCAATAATCTCCAAAAAAGAAGATGATTCATTTTGGGTAAAACAAAGAAAAGACTTCTGCGAGCAGCAGAATCCTCCTTTGGTTCTGGAGCTCAAGGATCAGAGGTAGTAAGTTATGCTACAGCGTAGCTTCATCCACTCACAGTGTTTTTCCACTGACCAGTCCAAAACAACAACTGGCTCAAACAGAAACCAGTTCCAGGTCATTTCCCTCCTGCTCGACAGATCCGTCAGCACTCAAAAACACCTAATTTGGCTAATTATTAAACTTGCCTGAGAGTTAGCTTGGAACATTAGCTAATGTGAAACAAAACACTGCTGTATTCAGTGCTAAGATACTCAAAAAACATCACAACCTCAGGTTCAGATTCGAGCAGGGCCTCGGTTCGACTCAAAACTGACACTTTAGCTACATGACCTCACTTTCTGTACTTTAACTTTTACCTAACCACCATTATAATGTGCCTTTGTACTCTCACACACTCACAAGTATGTATTTGTTCCTGATGAGTTTGAAAATATGAGCAGAAAAATAACTGGGTAAGCTAGCTAAATGCTTTTAGAGGTACAAATTGATGTTTCTAACTCAAAAACAGCATTATGCACATTGCACACTTATTAATTATGTGATAAATAAATTCCAAACACATTCCTAACTGGATGTGAAATGCACTTAAAATCAATTTTAATATAATTTGTTAGCATTAACATAGGTATTGTTGATATTGTTATTCATTTCAATCGTAATATTAACCATTTTTTTCTATTTACTGCTATCATGCTAAACTAACACTTCTTGTGCCTCAGACAGACGAGTTAGTGAAGTTTACTCTCTGGAGTTGAATTCAGTGTTAAGTGTGCACAGTAAAACAAACACATTGTTTGACAATTATTTCATAGATTTACTGGAACATGCTGCTAGCTTGACATATTCTATATTTGCTGCTAAGTTTGTCCTCCCACATTTGGAGGTGTGGAGCCACCCCTGCTGGGGTTTTGGGACCTACAGTGCAGCTGAAGTGAAGATCACTAATAAAGACCAAGACCAAGATTAGTCAAGACAGAGTTAGGAGTTAAAGAGTACAAATCAAGACAGAGTCCAAATAGGTTTGAGTCTAAGTCAAGACTAAATCTAAGGATGGATTGTGTCCAAGTCTCCAAAGATGTTTAAATCCAAGTCCGGACAGAGTCCTAAAGTGCAGGACTAGTTTACAATTAGTCAGAACCAACAGTAGTCAAGATCATGTCCAAAGAGGTTTGAGTCCTAGTGAAGACCAGGTTGAGAGAATTCTGGGGACAAAAATGTTAACAATATCTTTTCTTTTTTTGGCAAGCCCCATATAGAAATATTAACAGTGTTAACACTATTTTCAAAACAGCTAGAATATTTAGCGAGACTGATGGCTGAGTCCAAATTCCAACAAGTCCAAGACAAGTTGGAGACTACAGAAGTCATGTCCTGTGTCCGGACTCGAATCCCTGTTCTGACTGTGAAACTGTGGACCTGATAAACCTCTAACATGAGGGGCTTTTGGTTTGACAGTAATGTAGCGCAGATGTCTCGAGCTGCTACATGCCCGACTAATCTTCCTCACACTCCTGAACGCGCCAAGGCCGGCGCTCCGCAAGTGCCGAGGACTTGCTTTCATCATGCGCTGCTGCAAATAATGATGAATCTGTGTCTGATTCACTTCCCCACAACCACAAAGAGCTACCAGAGAGGAGAGGGTGATACACATCCTGCTGGACACGCAGCTGGCCTAATGAAAGGCCTAATGAAGAGCACCTGCACGCGGCCACGACTTTGATAGAAACAGCAGGCGCCACCTGCTCAGAGCAGGCTGCAATTTATGGTATTACTCTTATGCCCAATACTGCAGCCCTTGCAGGTAATCATGCATGCGTTGCTGTTGAGGCTGTGTAATTTACTAAACAAGGTGCTTCGTTTTAATTAGGCATCTCAGCACAGCCTCGTGAGGTCTGTCACGTGGTTCTCACTAGAAGGGTGAAACTGGACTGGACTTTTAAACTCAATATTATGTGATGCCAAAATATTAAATTATTATTATTATTATTATTATTATTATTTTATCCTTGTAAAATAATTCTCATTATTATTAGATGATTTCTTGATGTTTTCTAAATTCACCCATAATTCCCCACACACTGCTCCCTAAGTGCCCCTCGTTGGTGGCACCCTGCTTCACTTGGTAGATAAGTTAAATGTGGAGTTCACGCCACTTTAATCTTATTTTATTGTAAACACACAAATTTCTTTACTGTGGAAGTGTATGGAACCAGACGTCCCCAATGCAAACACTCCCCGTGAAGCTCCTTGTGCCTCTGAGTCTTTAAAACATTCAAAACCATGAACTGGTTTAGTTTTAGGACCACAATCTTCTCAAAACTCTGGTAGAACCAAGTCTCAGGCATCAGGCAGCGTAAGCATAACAGTTTAATGGAATAAAAACTCTCTGTGATGGAGCTTTTAGAGGTTTCCAACGTCTGTGAACAGTTCAGACTTCATGAGATTCTTCAGAAATCAAGCCCTCCCTAAAACGTCTGTTTACATTTTGAACTCTTTTTGCAGGAATATCAGAAAGATGAATGAAGATCTCCTTTAATATCAGCAGCCTGTTAAACATATACACAGCCTTCAGAATCGGAGGCTGCAGGAGACACGGCTGCAACAGATGTATTTTTGTGGCCTAAACCATAAAACATAACATGACTCAAATAGAATAACTCAAACGTCAGCATGGGGATCAAGGTATCGGCTCCAGTAATGACAGGAAGCACATGGCCCTGGGAAGACAGCGGTGGGGGGTGGGGTGAGGGTCATGGGGTTGTTCAGTGTTTTGAAG
This sequence comes from Ladigesia roloffi, assembly GCA_037577295.1. Lineage (NCBI taxonomy): Eukaryota > Metazoa > Chordata > Actinopteri > Characiformes > Alestidae > Ladigesia > Ladigesia roloffi. The sequence continues at coordinate 5,202 of JBBKCR010024955.1, read as the reverse complement.
TCATGTGGTATTGCATAATAATGACAAGACTTCGGGAGTCTGAGGGGGGAGAGGAGGGGAAAAATGAAAGATGTGCTGCTTTTGATGCATGCTCATGTGAAATGCTTTGTTGGGTTCATCATCTGAGTGAAAAATGAAGACAATTAATTTAAATGGCACTTTTAAATGGGTTTAACATGTCAAAAATAAAATGAAGCATGAAACATGTCTTTTCTAGTATGAATCATTTCCAAGGTAAGAGTCTAGGACAAGAGTCTTAACGAATCAGAGAGCTCGTTGCATTCAAATTTGCATAGAGTTATTTACATTTTCAAATCCTATGTATTTATTCAGGAACTTATTTTCATATAATATTTTTTTCCCAAAAATCACTTGTGAGCTTATTATTGATTCATTTTTATCCCATGAAAACATCTATAATTCTTTATACATTCAGAACCCTCCACACATGGGCGCCATAACTTTTGCATGCTCCCTTCCAAAAACTTAAATAAATAAACAATTCCACTCAGTATGTTGAAGTCGTGGGCGTGTGCTTATTTACACCCAGAACCTCCAAACAACACACGTCACCTGACTGGCTTTCGCACACGAGCGTCCTGTTAGAGTTCATTTCCTGCCGTATGAAACATCCTGACTTTTATTTTTCAGGTTTAAATTTAGTACAAGAAGGTTGAATAAGCCAGGGGGGAGGGGGAGGACAGTGGGGCTTTAAAACTTGTTTTGGCCAAATCAGGACACGACTTTACATCCTTCAAATTCACAGGGCAGGAGAACGTTCCGCTCTGGAAAGGTGGAGGAGGAGGAGGAGGAGGAGGAGGAGGAGGAGGAGCGTGGTGAAGCTTTGTTTCTGCCAAACCCCAAACACACATCCCTGTCCCGGCCTGCCTGCCTTCGAAATTACCAGCCTGAATGCTTAATTACACACACGTACACACACACACCCACACACATATGCACACACCACACATGCACACACACACACCACACATGCACACACACACACCACACATGCACACATACACACATATTCACACACACACAAACACTTGGCAATTGTAGGCCATGCCTTATAGCTTCCACACTTCGACGAGCTGTGGAGGCCATCGCGAAAGCAAACAGCATCATGTGACCCTTCGGGTCCTTTGCGCCCCCGGGGATCTGCAGTTGAGCAACGATTATGAAGAAACGTTGTGTCCCGTCATAAAAACACCAACGCAAACCTCCCAACTCCGTCTTAAGACTCTGTCAAGGACTTTGTTTTGGCTAGATTTTGTTTGGCAGGAGTAGAAACCCAGTTAAGTCAACCACTCACATTTACCTGCACATTTTAAAGGGCCCATAGCCTTTATAATGATATTTATTGTTATTAGTTTATTGAGTATCTTTAGTAATATTGGTATAAAAAACACTCGCTGCTCATTTTTATGTATTTTTATAAAGCTATGTACACAGCCCAATGTTTCACGATATACGGAAGTCGAGCTCCATAACAGCCTGTTTTATGTTCACTGCTTTTGTGATGTCACAAAAACCTATTCATAAATATCTGACAATTTGGTCTATTGCAGTCTAGCCCCACCCACTTGTGTTAAAACTATTAGTGTTTTGGGCATGAGCTTTTATTTTATTATTTGTTTGCTCATATATTGATTTATTTATTAAGCAGAGCTCTTTAACTCATGCCGGTATTAATGGTACAATAAGGCCTGTTTAATACTAAGGGATGAAGAGGGGTTGTTTAGAGGTGAATGAGGGCTGTGTTTGTTAAATAAAAGCAGGTGACTCTTATAAGTGGAGCTCAGAAGTGCTGAATCTGGGCTTTTTTGGTTTTTATTTTAGTGCGACTAAGGAAATCCGATGACAGTCGAGGTAACGTGATGCTCATCTTGCCTCCAGTAGAAAAAGACCTTATCTTTCATCACATGACGACATAAAAAACACTTAAGATGACTTTTCCGTCTCTGGACAAGAAAATATTTTTAACTGTCTCAAGCTGGTGCGTCAGTAGACCTGAAACAGAAAACCTCACTTAAAGGGGATTTACCTTTAATCTGAACTTTAATAACAAACACTGCTGTCAGACGCCGAAAAAATAACAAATCAGATCGGAGAGACAGAGATGAAGAGTCTTCTGAAAACTACTTGATTCACACGCCTCCTCAAACTTCACAATTATTCTTTTCAATAATTTAATTGAAAGTTTTAAATGATTCAGTGGCTCCCGTGTGCGGCGTCTCAGATTTCAATTTGTTTACAGGATGCTCTGGAATAAAAGTTAAAGGGCCCGTTTCATGAAAAACTTTGTTTTTTTTTTTTTTTAGCCCATATGATATTAAATTGCTGAGCCTAGTATGTAAATATGCTTAAAATACCATACACATTTAGTCCACATATGTATTTGAAGTTGTTTCCTTTGATCCATTGATTTTGTGACATCACAAAAACATAAATAAACCATTAAAAATTTTAAAAAGCATGAATAAATATTTCAATATATCTGCCAGTTTAGCCTGCATCAATTTAGCACTGCCCCATTCATGCTAATGTCAAAGAGAAATTCTGCATTAGGCGCAATACAGAGCAGCCAATCATTGCAAAGCTCATTTGCATCAGTCTTAAAGATTCAGAGACAGAAACAAGCTGTTTGAGTCTAATGCTTCAAACAAGGTTTGTAGAAATGAATGAATAAAATTGCACAAATGTATTAAGAAAACTAAAACAAGTTAAAAATGGGATTGAGGGCCCATTAAGATGCATCCAAGTGATGACCAGAGCTGTGCCATATTGAGAAAAAATGTATTGTAAAATTAATATCCAGAATGGCTCACATTTCTGAAGTTTAGAGGCAGAATTACGGCATTGAATATTTAATAAAGCAGCTAAAAATAAATTTGTACGTATTGTTGCATGACAAAAAGGTAATGTATCATCATAACCGAGTGTGTGCTTTCATAATTTCCCATTTTTTGACACTGTACAACACAAACATGTTTATCCAGTGATGACCCACTGTGTACAGGCACACATTTCTACTCTTCACATATATATATTTTATTACACTTGGCGCAGGGGTTAGCGCTGTTGCCTCACAGCAAGAAGATCCTGGGTTCGACTCCCGGGTTGGGCACAGGGTCCTTCTGTGTGGAGTTTGCATGTTCTCCCCATGACCGCGTGGGTTTCCTCCGGGTACTCCGGTTTCCTCCCACCACCAAAAGTGTGTGTGATTGGGGATAAGTTAATTGAGCACACTAAATTGCACCAAGGTGTGATTGTGAGTGTATGTGAGTGTGTGGCCCTGCGATTTGCTGGCGACTGTCCAGGGTGTACCCCGCCTTCGCCCGTAGTAACTGGGATAGGATCCAGTCCCCCCCCCCCCGACCAAGAGCAAGGGATAGAGGGGTAGAAAATGGATGCATGTATGGATGCTACATTATATTGCCTTTGTTCTTATGTTTCTGCTGCTTTTACCTTCTTCTCTTGTTCTGTTATCTTAGCAAGTTGCTGATAAAGGATTATAAAGGGTTATCTTTTTTCATCTTATATTATTAACTGCTAATAATGACATAAGATATATTTCATTTCTCACTAAATCTTACAAAAACATGAAATAAACAATAAAAACCAGTAAAGCTGTGTTTCCCTGAGATAGTTGATGACGAAAGCGGAAACAGGGAATGGATGTTCCATTATTCACTCCTCCCTCAGGCCTCGATCTCAGGCCTCAAAAACAGGGTAATTATGTGTTGGGTATAAACGCTGCCCCAGCATGCAGGACTCTCTGAAAGCCTGCTGTAGGTTAGTTAGGTCTTGCACCGCTCAGTGACTTCCTGGGCTGTTGAACCTTACTGTGTTTATGTTCACAGCTGCTGATGACAATAAAGTAACCTTGAACCTGGAGAGTACAGCCGGCTGAAGAGTAACAGGCAGCTGGTGGCCTCTGTGATCAGAAGGCTGTGGGTTCAAATTCCAGGACTGTTAGTGGCACCACAGAGGTACCATTGAGTAAGGTAGCATCCCCACACACTGCTCCCCAGGCGCTGTGTTCCTGGGTGCCCCCTGCCTCAATTGATGGAGAAATAAATATAGAGAAGGAGGTTCTTGCTGTGTGCTGTGGCGTGCTCACGTTTGACAAAATTTAATCTCTCCTGACCATAGCCTTCGAGTTACATCCTGAATCGTTATACAGACAATGAGTTTTGTTTATTAACAAATTTTATGAATCGATCAGTACTCGTTAAACTTGTCCGATCTTAGGAAACGATCACAATTGACATCTTCCAAGAGTGGGGACATAAATGGTTTACTATTTAATACATTTTTGATTATTTAGTACTGTGTTAAAACAATATTCACATTAGATATATTACTGTAAAAAATAACAAAAATATAACAAAGGCATCATTTATAGTATTAGTTTATCTGAAAAAAAGTTCATGGTGATCAGAGAGCTTACAAATCAGTTATATGAACTTGAGGCATCAGAATCAGCATCGGTATTGGCCGATCACCTAGACAAAAAATTGGTATCGTGGCAAAAATCCTGATCGGAGCTTCCCTATTAACAGTGCTACTCAAGCCTGTATGAGTTTTTATGCTCGTTCCACACTTTGGGTTGCTAATTGTTTTGATATTTGTCGTCTGACTGCAGAACGCCTAAATATCGCTTCATCAGTAAGACAATGTTCACCTCAATGCTGGAGTTACTTGTTTCACTCTGACTTGGGACTTGTTCAACAGGAAAAGTAGTACAATAGCCCAATCTGTGGTTACAGTGGCATTGCGGTGTGATGACAGTAAATAATCCATAAAGGCATGCAACCAATACAGCAACTCCGCTGGGTCATTGCTGGTGTTGCTTCGTGGCGTATCAGGGAGTCAAATAGTGTAAAATGTAAAGATTTGTTTTACAGCATCAAATGGCGAGTGTGTGTCTCTTGGTTGTGTGTGTTGTGCTTTTGAGTGTCCTGCATGGCGATCTTTTTGTGCGTCAGTTGTTGGATTCTTATTGATGGACTGTCAGATGTATTGGGGTGGTGGTGGCCTAGTATGTAGGATTATTGCCTCTGGACCAAGAGGTCATGGGTTTGAATCCTACCTTCAGCACACCATCACTGGGTTCCTGACAGTGTTGTGCATGAACTAGTTCAAAAGAACGCATTCATTGAACACGTTCATATTTCAGTGAACTTTGAACTGAAC
>JBBKCR010024895.1:0-11887 GCA_037577295.1 Ladigesia roloffi | reverse complement strand
CAAATTAAGGTGTTTGGTGCATAAATTAAGGTAGAATTAAGAATATTTTAAGTACATTGTGTTTCATAGTGATAGCAACATTAAACAGAGTGCAAGTTAAGACTGAAACAATTCAATAAAGACACAACAATATACAGTAATGTAATGTAACAGTATAGTGTGGAGTATGTAAACCTTGCAGAATGACTAGAGTTGCACCATAAGTGTGATATTTTACAAGAAGCAGTTACAGCATTGAACAAAGTGCAAGGGATGACAGGAACAATACAATAAATTGACAAGATGGCAATGTGAAATTTCCAGAACAAAGAATATAACATTGCACCATATGTACAGTATAATATTGAACAAGAGTTAGGGTTTGGGTTAAAATTAGATTTGTTAAAGGGATGTAAACTTTTCAGAATGAATAATAATATGATACCATACATTTATTATTGCATAGGATTCACATTGTGTGTGTATAAATTATAGCTGATAAAAATGCAGGGCAGAAAAGTGTCTGTAGTAGTAGTAAACAGTATTTAAAGTGCAGGTGCTACTGAAAGTCTGGGGTGTAATATGAGAAGTATAAGGTGGGGTACTTCACAGGTATGTACTTGGTTAGCCTGAGACAAGACATTTATTGTCTATTTGCATGCTTTTTATTTTAATTTTCAATATATATTAAGTAAAAGATTCAAAGTGGTATATCTGCACAACTGAATATAATTTTTGATAATTGATTCCGTAATAAGCGCATCTGTATTTTCATTTATCAAAATACTTTGCTTGTTTGTTTGTTTATCTCCATGTTCATTCGGCTGCAAGCAGTCTTTCAGGTTGTTGTGTACATTTGCCCTTCATGTCAGAATTTTAAGGTTTTTTCTCCTTGTTAAATGTAATATTTTGGATTTTTCAGAAATTTTGGATTTTCTCAAAGGCATCCAATAGTCAAACCCTACTATGGTTTGTGAAGATATGTTATGCAACTTTCAAAATTATTCTATATGGTTTTGTTCCACAATAATACAAAATTCAGAAGAAAATATTTTTTTTGTAAAGTTTTATTGCTTTTCCATCCACAGTTCCAGTAATTGTGTGATAACATATCACAACAGTTCCTTGAAGGATTCTTCAAGACATATGGCACTCATAACAGAGCGGAGTTTCAACAGGTTTCACAGTATTTATGAAAGACAAACAGAAATATTTCCAGCAAGTGAAAATTGCTAAAGTTTCCTCAAGGGAAACAGGTAAGAAATCATAACAAAATAAGTTTAAACAGATACTGTCAACCTCAGAATGTGTTACACAAAAATAAGGTATACACAGGAAAAAAACCTTGAATAATCCAAGACATGTACTCATAAAGTACAAATATAAACTCGGTACATCTCAAAAGAAATTAACAATGATTATCATACTGACAATCTGCTTATTAATTCAAAATGGCATTTCAAAGAAATGTGCGAAATAAGGATCAAAGATCCTGTCTTAAAAGTAACTTCATAGAAGGCATATAACAAATATATGAAAAAAACATTATATAATAAGTGTACTGGGAACATTTCTAAAAATGAAATGAAAGCCCCGCAAAACATGTTCAAATTTTGAAAATCAAAATATGTACTCTTGACACTTCAAAGCGACCTAAAAATAGTTTTTAAGTGTATTTTACAATACAGATTTCTTTCCTAAAATTGGAATATCCCCTAAAAGTTCACCTTCATGAATTTCATGATTTTTTTTATGTTGGTCATGTCTAATATTGACTCGAACTGGCAGCGTTTGTCAATTCTACCAGGGCCTCCAGAGGGCGCTCTTGACCAAGCCATTCTCTTTGCTCTGGGTCTGTTGGCTCGTGGAGCCAAGCTGAGGCGCAACACCTTCAGAAATCTTCTTTCCAGCAGGTGGCTGGAGGTTCTCGAAGTGGTTGAGGAGTTTTCTCTGAGACTGTGTCTTCACCTCATCTCTGGACAAGAAATGCACCACCTCATGAACACATCTGGAGAAACCTTGATTGACAGCTGCTGAGCTAGAGGAGAATCCAGCCTGTTTCTGCAGCTGCTGTCGTCTCAGGAAGCTGACCGTCATCTCCAGGATATCTGCTTTCTCCAGCCTGGAGTCAGCCTCCTGGTTCAAGAACTCTGAAGCCAGGAGAGTTTTGAGCTGCTCAATGCTGCTGTTGATACGATCTCTACGCATCTTCTCCACCACTGGCTTCCTCAACTGCAGACAGAAGTGAAGAGCTTGGTTAGTCAACTAGACTCTGAGTGATATTGGTTATATTTGTACATGAAGACAACCATAATAATTTCTTTCCATTTGAACAAGTTCTCAATTTACCTTGATGTTCAGATGTGGGTGCTCCTTTGAGATGTTTGTTGCTGAAGTGATTGCAGGAGCCATGGCTGTATCTCAGTTTTGTAGATCTCTCAGTGTAGAGCAAGTCTGATCTCCTCTGGCTGAGTCTCCTCTATTTATACTTCCAAATCTCCATATGAATGTGTGGGTCTTGGGCTTGCTGGAGGTTCTCACAGTTTGTAGCCAATGGCAGAGCTTGGACAGACAATGAGGCCTGCGGGGCTGCCACATGCTCAGTGATCTTCTAGCTAGGGACAATATCCATGTCTCGGGGGAGCAGGTGGAGGGGTGGGGGTGATGTACAGGGACTCTGTGTGAATCTGGGAAAGTTGTGACCCTTTAAAGAGAGAGGAACTGTGTCATTAACAGGGCACATGTCCATTAAACTAATACACAGGTGTACACAAAAGGCTGATGCGTCTGTTTTACATTGCATTTAGGAAATGTGTAAGTTATTTATAATGGTTAATAAATTATGCCATTCGATTTCATGTGTCTGGACAAATAAGCAATCTTGGTTTGTTAGCTTAATACACATATATTATTTTGTCATTTTTAACTTTTAAAAGTAGTAGTTTTAGAAAACAACCAATCAAGTCAGGGCGAATCCCACCTGAAACAGATTTGTGGCATTATTGGAAATTGGATACTTCACAGCCGCAGAAACACACTATATGTACCAAAGTTTTGGGACACACCTGTTTTTTCAAGGTTTTTCAGGCCATGCTTCCAACTTTGTGGACACAGTTTGGAGAAGAACCTTTTCTACTCCAGCAGGACGGTGCCCAAGTGCCCAATGTAGTGTATATAAGAGCGCCAGCATAATCAATATCATCATTAATCAGTTTGATATGACAATTTGATTATGTTCCCAATCCCTGAAGATATTATTTTTAATTAGTATAATCTGGTTTGTGACAGTTGGGTACTTTTTATAGGCTTTTACTAACAGAGCAAGTCTAAATGAACTCAATATCATGCCAAACTACATAATCATTAGTCTTCTTCTCTACTTAATGCCATGCAACTGAATATTAACTGTCTGCAGTAGGCAATGCAGAATTCTGAACAAAATATCTTGTTAGATTTAAAGAGATTTATTGAAGTAGCTTGCTCGACGTGTTTGGAGACATGCAGTACTAATTCAGAGGTAATACTCTTATGTCTATTAGCTCAGCTGACATGATGGTGCTTTGTAGCTGTCAGTCAGTGTGAGTAGAGAGCGTGTCTTAGTTTCCCACAGTGCCTCTTCTGTGCAGAGATCAATACAGGACAAAAGCTGCAGAGTGCTGAATGGATCATTAGTGATGCCTCAGGACTTGTATTGTAAAGAACTTTACGTCACACACAATCTGGAGGGAAAGAGTCTTACTGGCTGATTCCCTACCAGTATTTATGTCCCTATTATGTTCAGGTCTTCTATTAAACACTGTGCGGTGTAAATGAAAAGTATACATATTTCCATAAATTCATATAGATACATATTAATTAAGTTCTGCTTTTGTCCATTATGTGCAATAATATAGTTTGTTTTATTATTAATCCATTCAACTGGAAGTTACTTACCTATAGCATTAATATTCCAGCATTGAGTAATAGTGTATAGTACTTCATTTGTTTTGCATTTATTATTTCTTTTAGTTTTAGACATTACAGTTTTTTTTTGTCTTGTAGGATAAACAACCCTTAAGAAATGTGGCTAATTGTTTACATCACAACACAGACATAATGAGCAGTAAAGCTGTGACTCTGCTTTCCTAAGCTTTCCCACACTCCGCACTCTGAAAGGGGTTCTGAATGATCAATGGAAGTGTGTCTTCTTAAATGCTAATCACCGTACACACAGCTGGTCGACACACCCTCTGGAGCAAAGGCTTTTCAGATAACCAGCGTTGACCTTCCTGAACAGTGCTGGGTGCACAGACTTTCCCAGCTAACGTTAACCTGTGTGCAAAACTACCAAACCAGTTATGCCTCAGAACGTCTTATTTATATGCACACATTGCATGTATACTGGACTACTGATAAGATAAACCACTGGCGATTCATGGGCAAAACAACTAAAGGATGTATTCCATTTAAAGAAGCAGCTGATTAATTATTTATGTGGTTTGTTATTTTCTGGACATGCTCAGCTGTGTGACTGCATTATAATTCCATCACCCATAAAATGTACTATATTGAAAATGTATTCCAACATATAGTATTTACATTTTAGAATACACTGGCTATACCATGTATTGTAATTGATGCGCACAAGGCAGCATGGTTAACCTGCATGGTAATTTATTACACTTTTCCTCATGGCTGGCAAGTGTTTCTTCAGATGAACAAGCAAGAACATTTTATTCCCTTAGTCATTGGCACAATTGGCTTGAAAAGACCTTGAAGAGCTTTTCCTTGAATAATTCCCGGTAATCATAATGCAGAAGAATCATATTTGTTAAGATTTCTCAGGTTAGAGGTTCCAGTTCTCCCGAATAGAGATTTTCAGTTAAACAGGAAGGTGCCAATATTTATTCCCACTATACAATGCTGTCCCTTCACCCAGACACTGAACACATTGTGCGGATTGTGGTGAAATAGTATTTATTTCATAAGCAGAATTGTACATATTACACATTAAACTGATTCCAAACAAAAATCAACAAATCAAGTCTCATTAAAATGATACATTGTATCATTAAAGGTAACTTAAACATGCTTTCAAGTGAGCTGTCATGTCCTTCAGCAGACATCATGCTCATCGTTTTATCATTTTCAGCATAACTGAATCACTTCTCTCAAAGAGAGCAAAAAAAAGACATTTATATTTAGAGGGAAGCTCATGCAAAAACATCAGGTTCACTGCAGTGCTTCCACAAGGCTTCATACATTTGAGGAACATTTGCATTCAGTCAGCTCCGAAATCTATCACATCTAAACTCTTGGAATGTCCATTTTGAAAGTGCCAGTAAGGTGCCATCCAAAGTAGAGGTAGTTGGGAAAGTCTTCTCAAGAGCAACCCTCCTCATGATAGCTCTCACTTTAAATGCTCACTGTTGACAAAACAATGGTGCCACATCTTCTGTCGGGGAGGGACAGAGTCGTAGGATGTCCCGGGTGCACCTTGAGTAGCCGTTGTGGAAGACCACTGCCTTTTTCATGGTGAAGAAGGAAACCGTCTTCTCCAAAAGGTCTGACGTGGGGATGCCATTCTGGAGATGTTCTTCAAGAGAGGACTTTAATTTCTCCACTTTGCTGAAGCATTTCCTTTCCAAGCTGTGGAGTTTACACCTGATAAAAATAAGAAATATATCAGTGTCTCAATCACAAACATACAAAACATCACCCTGAACACAAACTCTCCTATTTACAAATGGAAGAACTGGATATTTTTAAGCACCTGGCATACTGGATGTTGTCCTGAGGAGCGATGTCCATGTAGGCAGGCATGATGTTATGTTTGCTTTCAAGTAAAGAAAGTGGAGTTCAGTTCTTCTCTCCTGCAGGGCTGGCCCTTCTTGCTTAAATTAAAATCTGGCTGATATCTTCTGATCCCAGCCCATACTTATATCAAGCTCCATGCATGTTCAACCAATCAGAGGCCCAGATCTGAAGACAATAGTCTGCTCATAGTTCTCTAGGCAGTGGGACACTTCACTAGACAGGTGGGATGTTCTCTTCCCTGCCATCTGGCTGTAGGGTCAGCCTTATTCCATAGTGGGAAAATGACTGGGGGCATGAGCATCCTGGTTTTTCCAAGTTCCCACATTATGATCAGTGACAAGACTTCACAAACACTGAACTAAGGCTTAAATGTACACAATGATTCTAAAAATCTAGTTCCAAATAATGCATAAAGCTGGGAGGTACTAAAAATGAAAAACATAAAAAATACAAGCGATTTTCACAAATAGCAAGTCTACAGAATTATGGATAAAGCTATAGAACCCTGTTAACATTTTTATCATAGCCTGCCCTTGCACGTTAGAGAGGTCCCTTCACTGCCAATTTTTAAAACACATTTTAAAACCCATTTTTATTTGTTGGCTTTCAGCCTCAGTGAGACCTAAATTTGATTAATTTTATTTATTTACATTTTATTTATTATTTATCATTATTAGTGTTATTATTATTAACTTTTAAATTTTCATGAACATTGTTTATTTCAGTCTCACTGTACAGCACTTTGTGTCAGCTGTGGTTGTTTTAAAGTGCTTTATAAATAAAGTTGTTGTAGTTGTTGTTGTCGTTGTTGTTTAAAGCAAGGATGCTTGGACCCAAATAAAATGGATAATGGTTTCATTTCAAATTACAATTATTTTAGTTCAGTTGCACATAAACATAAGCTTTGGCTAACCTGAACACAGTGCGTGTCTTAACTGCAATCTCTATTAGACTCATTAGGATCCCTACTGGGATTTGTTGTATTATGTATGAAAACATATTTTTTTTTATGTGGTTTGAGATATTTCTTTTTGTTTTGATTTACTTTATAATTTAAATAAAGAGGACCTCAAAATTTTAAAAGAATCCCGGTCAAACGAGATGAGCAGTAATTGCATCTCATTGAAGTCTGGTCCTTCTCTCCAGTAGCCGGACGTTCCTGTGAGAGCAGACACACTTCTATTGTGTGGGTGATTTAATGTGATGAATGCAGAAGTGTGGGAAGCTGTGTGTCTCTGTGGCTCCCAGCCCTCCACAGAGCGGTGGGGGACAAGGGGCCTTCTCAGCTTACCACTGGTGGACAGCTGTGTGCATGTGTTTGTGTGCTAGAAATCTAAGCCTGGGATCAGAGCAGGTAACATACAGAGAGCTCTCAGTTATCTTGTATTATTTATAGTGTCTTGCATGGAACTAATTGTCCAATTTATGTTACATGCTTCTAAAATGTTAACATTATTAAGACACTAGGAGTAACAGTGTATCAGCATGATGGAAGCTTTCCAAAAAGAGTGGAAGCTGTTATAGCTGTGAACGGGGGACCAACTCCAAGTCTTTGTATCTGATGGCAATCTTATTCAAGTCCCTTTTGACGTAATCAGAATCAGAATCTTTTTATTTGGCCAAGTATACGTGTGTGCATATGTCGAGGGAGTCTCTCAAGCACAGCCATAAAAACACAATATAAACATTCTAAATCAATATAAAAAAATTCTGTATCTTATTTACAGTAAATAACAGAATTACAGTGTTGATGTGAGTGTCCATAAAGTGCAATTGGTCAGGTGTCCCAATACCTTTCTCCATACAGTGTAAGTGATGTTTTACATTTACATTTACGGCATTTAGCAGACGCTTTTTATCCAAAGCGACTTCCATTCCTAACTACAGGGGACAGTCTCCCTGGAGCAACTTGGGGTTAAGGGTCTTGCTCAGCGACCCAGTGGTGGTGCTGGGGGTAGGATTCGAACCCAGGTCCAGAGGCAAGTATCCTACCCACTGAGCTACCTCCACCACCTTTGTTATTTGATGTAAATGTACCTGCAATGCCAACATATTTGTAGATAAACAGGCATGTATTTAAATGAATGATTATTCACTTACATAAACAGAGCAGCGGGCCTTAACCTCTGATACCTTCATAGCAATAAGTGGTAAACTATGGAGGCTTTCAATCTAGAACTATGTGCCAAGGTGGCACGTGTGGATAACGATCATCAGTGTCTGATCGAGCATTAGGCAGCGGATCCCCTTTCTTTAAAGGGTAATCACTTTCCCAGATTCACATAGTTCTCTCCATCCACCCCAACCCTCCACCTGCTCCCCTGAGACACAGACATTGTCCCCAGTCAAAAGACCTTAGCATGTGGCAGTTCCATGCTCTTCTTTGTCTCTCCCAGCTCTGCCATTGGCTACAAACTGTGAGAACCTCCAGCAAGCTCAAGACCCACACATTCATATGGAAATTTGGGAGTATAAATAGAGGAGACCCTGTCAGAGAAGATCAGACTTACTCAACACTGAGAGATCTACAGAACTGAGATACAAGCATGGCTCCTGCAATCACTTCAGCAACAAATAGCGAGCACCTACATCTGAACATCAAGGTAAATTGAGAACCTGCTCGAATGGAAAAAATATTATAACTGTTCTAATATATAAATATAATCTATACAACTCAGTCCAGTTGATTAACCATGTTCTTCGCTTCTGTCTGCAGTTGAGGAAGCCAGTGGTAGAGAAGATGCGCAGAGATCGAATCAACAGCAGCATTGAGCATCTCAAAAGTCTCCTGGCTTCAGAGTTCCTTACACAGCAGCCTGACTCCAGGCTGGAGAAAGCAGATATCCTGGAGATGACGGTCAGCTTCCTGAGACGACAGCAGCAGAAACAGGCTGGATTCGGCTCCAGCCCAGCAGCTGTCGATCAAGGCTTCTCCAGATGTGTTCATGAAGTTGTCCAGTTTCTCTCTAGAGATGAAGTGAAGTCTCAGGCCCAGAGAAAAATGCTGAATCACCTTCAGAAACTGCAGCCATCATCAGACCAGAAATGGAGGGAACTTGATCTCCAGAGCTTTCCAGACAAGCAGACCCTCAGCACAGAGAAGATTTTGGTTAAGAGCGCCCTCTGGAGGCCCTGGTAGAAGCCCAAACCTCAAAATGTTCCACGTACTGCTAATAAGTTCAGCAGAAGTATGTCAGTTAAAGTTGCATTATTGCCGTATGGCAATAACCATACACTTTTTTTTCTCTTTTGAGAAATATCTTGAAAAACTCCAAGGCAAGAGTTTCTAAAGATTTATTTTTAAATGAGTAATTTTCCTGCTCGCTTATTGATTACTTTATGGTAATTTGCGTTTCTGTTGTAGGAAATTGCCATCCCTTTTGTTCCTGGGGATGCTTCTTATAAAACACATGTTTTATTTCATTTAAATACTCTGTGAGTATAAGTGAGAATAAGAATGTGTTTAGAATATTTACCACCACGTGGTTCTTTACTTCTGATGACCATTCATAAAGAACAAATTTGAAATTGAAAGCATATTATTTTCTTTTGATGTTATCAGTATTTGTAAGAGGACGTGCATTATTTGCACCAGTGTATAAATGAACTCACCTGAGTTTTTGAATATTATGAATGACACTGAATCAGTATCTTTTTGTTTATTCCATTGTTTGGACTGAACTTCTGTGAAACACTGTTTAACATCTCACATTCGAGATGCAATAAATCCTTTATCTCCACACGTTTGTAAAGCCTTTTACTGGACTCAGTTTTCAATACAACAAAGTGTCTCAAGGCAGTTAGATTTAGATACAGGAAATGTTTAATAAGTGATATAACTACAACAAAACACAAATAACAAAGATAAATGCTTGAATTCAGTGGGGTCATGCACGCCTTTACAAAAGGCAGAAATAAAAAAGGAAGAGAATTTCCTCATCACTTCAGGCTTGCCAATACACAAACTAGATCAGATCCAGAAAACATACAAATTTTGCACTAGAGCAGCAAACCTTAAAAAAGAGCATTATTAAAGGAATTCTTAAAACTTCCAAGACAATTTAAACACCTTTCCGCACAACTCACGGTTTACAAAGTCATTTAGAGTGGTTTGATGTGTGCTGCTGCTATGCAGTGAAACATAACTATCAAAGTGATAATAAAGGGGTCATTGTAACTAATATATGTATATTGGTTATATACATATATAAATACATTAGAAATGAACTGCGAATGATGTTATATATATAGTATATATACATAGTATAAACTATATATTTTATAAAATATATAGTTTATACAGTATAAACATTTTAGACGTCTGGTTCCTATCATCATAGTTATGTAGGTGCCAGGTTTTTTGTTTGTTTTGTTCTAGATAGGAGCATTTAAAATCAAACTTTCTTGGATATTTTAACTTACAGATTAAAACCAATGAAAAACTTCTTTATTATAGGAGAGACTTGATAAATAGAGAGAGTCCCACACTGAGGTCTAGCCTCAGTTATTTATCCAGGGTCTCCAAAGGGCAGCTGTAGACCTGGAGGGTTTTGAGGGCTTGTGACACAGAGGAACCTGCTGGAATGCCAATCTGGATCTCTGACGCACATAGAAGCGTTGGACGGCCTCGGTGCCTCTGGGCTGGAGGCGCGCGTGGAGGGTCACGTGGCGGAGCGTCTCGAGCAAACAGTGCGAGAAGCCGCGCGCGTAGTTTGAATTTGCGCGGGAAAACGCCTTCTGCTTGAGGAACCCAACGGTTATCTCCAAAACGTCTGCTTTACTGAGCCTAAAAGCGCCCTTTTCCTCTGAAATGTGTCTCGTTTGATGGAAAAGAGCCCTCAGCTGCTCGATGCTGGCGTTAATACGGTCCCTCCGGGTCCTCTCCGTCACGTTTTTCCGAAACTAAGGAGAGAAAAAACACAAAAGTGAGGAAAACCATCGCATGCAAGAAAACACAACCTAAAAACTAGCTTTGTTGATGTACTTACTTTACCAATGTCCATCGTCACGGGCATGTTTTCACTGTAGTCGTTTGAAACGTGAAAGGGTCCTGCTGTCTGTGAAGAACAGGACAAAATGCCGCACGCCTATTTATACCCGAGTTAACTGTTAAAAACCAGGCGTTTCCCACGGTTAATTAAAGTGGGGGAAGGAAGAAACTTGTATTTCAGATGGTCTTCAAACAAGGTGACTACTTCCTCTCCCACTGTGGGAAAACATGGGCACGGGCCAGTAAAAGCGTGCCTAACACCTGCTCAGACGTCCTGGTGTGTTGTCAATGAGCGTCACGTTTGTGGAGGTGCAATAAAAGTCTGGTAGCCATGCTTCAGAGACACTCTTTGATCCTGAGAGTTCGTAATGGTGGTGCTGAGGCTTTGAAAGCTGACCCGGGTTTCCCAGCCTCTCAGAGTTTAACTTCAAGACCAGTAAGTCCGTGAAAGGAGTAACCCTGATGCCATTCAGTATCTTTGCCTATCGTATACACTACGTGGACAAATGTACTGGGACTCACCTGTTTTTAATTTCCAGTGAATAGCTTCAGCATACCAAGAGAAGACATAGCCACGCTTCCAACTTTATGGACACAATGCAATTAATCATTTCTCCCCACTAATTTGCAAAGCCATTCACTTGACTGTAATACAACAGAACGGCTCGTGTCAATTAGACATTGATACAGGGGAAATTTAATAACTGTTATAACTACAACAAAACAAATATACAAAGATAAATGCTTAATTCAGTGGGGTCAAGCTTTGCCAAACACGATCAATTCCAGAAAATGTGCAAACATTGAATTGAAGTGTAGGCTACTATAGAGCAACAAAATACAATTTTTGAAATGCCCAGTCATTTAGAGGGGTTTGGTGTGTGGTAGTGATTTGCAGGAAAACATAACTTTAAAGTGGTTGTGATTGGATCCAGGGGTCATTAAGTCCTTTGTATCAATATATATAATTTATATAATTATAACTATATTATACCTATATACCAACTCCATATCAAAGTCTTTGTATCTGACTGCAATGTCATTAAAATTGGTTTGATGGTCAAGCATCCTAATAATTCTGAAATATTCAGCCATGTTTTATCCTACTGAAAATAAACATTA
>JBBKCR010024885.1:0-11888 GCA_037577295.1 Ladigesia roloffi | reverse complement strand
CCTGAGTTCCAGCGAGTTTACTTTATTTTGTTCGTTTGAGGAGTACGAGCCTTGTCTTGTCTTGTTTTGTGTTGTGTGTTCTTTGGTTATTATTAAAATATACTTTAAACTGCTGAAGCGTCTCCCCCTTCTCCTTACCTGCGGCAATGAGCCGTGACGCTACAACTCTCGTTATTTATTAATTTCGGATGTGTAGAGAGCGTTTTATCTGTGTGATCCACCGCCTTTGTCTGTTATCACGCTTGGAATAAGAACCAAGAAAACGTTCGGGGAAAATCGTTGTTGCTGTTTAAAATAATTCTTATTCAATGTTTATTTGATTAAAAACAATTTTAACGTCTCATTACTGAGATTTATAGTATAGATGATTTTTATAACACTGTTATAAGGTGTTTTTGAAACCACGTGTGCAATAACAATCATATCTACACTACACTAAATACACTCTTTTAAAATGGATAGGTGGCCTGTCACAATAAGCACCCCTAGGGGTTTGTGAGGATTCCCTCCATCCCCGAAGATCAGTTGTTCCCGTGTGTTGGCCGCATTATACACAGCATGCTATGGAACATGCACCGGATATTTAAAGGGAGTGAGAGTGTGAACTCTGATTGGTTTATTGCATGCTACGCCCAAAATACACCCATGACTAATTTACTCATTTAAGATAACCCACTTGAACTATGCACCAGGCGTGTTGTTCACATTTCCTACTGGCACTATAGCAATTTGTGCTGGCCCCTCCCCCAAAGACAACTGCGTTTCAGACTTCAGACGATGCACAATCGATCCTGAAAATCAGGCCATAAGAATTCTAGGCGCTGGTGCTTTGTAGTGAATCAGAAGAACTGACACCTATAGAGTGCGAGCCACTCCACACGTTTTTCCTTTTGATGCTCAGCTCTCACTCTCAGTGGCTCAGCTCTGCTCAAGAGTGGGAAATGTACAAATACCCTCTGGGCACCTTGAAAAATCACAGATGACTGTATCTTTAAATAATTCCATTAGAGAATCACTTTTGATTTTCTATAAAACTAAGATAAAAACTAAGCTGATCTCAAGTCTTCACATTCCAACACAGTACAAAGAAGTGTTAAGGCAAGTCCCAGATTAATACAGACCCAAGTCCCAAAATCAACTAACCCAAGTCCTTAACATTCCTTACCAAATGCAACACTACTAATACCAATCACAAAACAGTTGTAAGTAATGGTAACTTTAAAATAGTCAATTTAAATTAAAACAGCACATGTGTTTTATTGTAAATTAACATATAATCTAATCAAGTGATGTGAAATTAATTTAAAACAGAATTGGGAAAAACCTCCCACAAATTGTTTTTCTTTATTGTATCAATATAACAAAACACAAGAGGAAAAAACAGACATTCAAGTAATAAAAGCATGGGGAAAAAATAAAAATAAAATACAAATTAAAATATGAAATAATGAGATATAAATATAAGAGATGACTAATACCAATAGGTAAAGGCATCAGAAGGCTAAACAAAGGCCTGCTTAAATAGGGCAGTTTTCAGCTGTTTTTTAAAATATTCTACCGAATCTGCTGAGCGGAGTTTGAGGGGAAGGCTATTCCACAACCTCGGAGCTACAGACTGGAAAGCTCTGGCACCCCTGGTTTTCAGTCTCGTACGAGGAACCACCAAAAGACTACGATCCTGGGACCGAAGAGCGCGGGAAGTAGCGTATTTGGGTGGCAGTTGAGACAGATAAGCCGGAGCTTGACCATTTAGCGCCCTATATGCAAGGACGAGGATTTTAAACTGTATTCTAAACACTACTGGCAGCCAATGTAGATAATATAAAATCGGTGTAATGTGATCTCTCTTTCTAGAGCGAGTTAGAAGTCTGGCCGCTGCGTTTTGAATAGACTGCAATCGTGTGAGGGATTTTTTATCTAAACCGGTGAATAATGCATTACAATAATCTATTCTGGATGAAACAAAAGCATTAATAACTTTTTCAAGATCAGCTGACGAAACCAGTGGACGTAATTTAGAAACGTTCCTGAGATGAAAGAAGCAGGACCGGGAAATGGCTTTTATGTGCGAGTCAAAGCCAAGGGAACAGTCAAGTGTGATGCCGAGGTTCCGGACTTTAGACTTGGCAGCAAGGCAGAAGGAGGTAAGTGACTTGCTTATCTTTAGGTATGGATCCGGGGGGGCTATAATCATGGTTTCGGTTTTGTCGGAGTTTAAGTGAAGGTGGTCATTGGTAAGCCAGTCATTTATGCAAGCAATACACTCAACCAGGGTGGATAGCCTGTCAAGTTGGTGTGGTTTAAACGATATATATAATTGAATGTCGTCAGCGTAAAAATGGTACGATATTAACTTAAATGACTGAATAATAGCTGCTAGGGGAAGAATGTAGAAGTAAAATAGAAATGGGCCCAGGATCGATCCTTGGGGAACGCAGCATGACAGAGAAGCAGTGGTAGGGAAAAACTAAATAATGAATGGAGCGGTTTAATCAGATGTTGAATTAATTGAATCAAGTTTAAAGGGACCAGTTACCTAAACTGTCTATCCTAGGAAATAATCTGAACCACTCAATTTAGCATCTCCAAATCACCAGACAAGCATGTCTTTGGATGGAGGAAACCAGAGTACCCAGGAGGAGAATATGCAAATCCCAAACAGAAAGCACCCGCAGCGGACAGGGTAGGAATCATGATGGCCAGCCACTGCACCAACAAATCAAAATAGAATCTTTTAGGGCGACTGGTGGTCTGGTGGTTAAGCAATTGCCCCGTAATCAGAAGACCATGGGTTTGAATCCCAGAACTTCCAGTGGCAGCACTGAGGTACATTTGACCAACCCCAAGCTCTGCTCCTTGGGTGCTGCATCGCTGGCTGCCTGCTGCTTTACTCAGTGAATGGTTTAAATGCGGAGAAAGAATTTCACACTGTTCACAATGTGAGCTGTGCTGTCATGTTTTCATGCCTGACTATAAAAGGCCACTTTTTTCAAAGCATCAAATTCATTACTTGAGCCATGTGAGCCCAGTCTACTGCCTTTCTACTTTGCTTTTCTTCTTTAGACACATTTTTTTGTACCAGACCCACTGAAGTAACACACAATGTAGCCATTCTAGGAAGAACTTTTAAAGTGGTACAGAACCTTGATTTTATGTAGGGGTTCTGTAAAACTTTAAAAGGTTTTTTTTCCCTTTCACATTCAGTCCTCAAGCAAAACTCTAAATGGTTCTTTAATGGTGTGGATCAAAGAACATTTTGTGGAACCTTTAGTTTTAAGAGTGTACCCCAAAATACTTATTAGCTTCTGTAGGATCATAATTCCACTATACTTATCAGTGTACTGAACTGTTTTTCTAAAGATGGTTTTGAAAGCAGGAGAAAAATGATGCTGCTTGGCGTACTCAGGAGCTGCTGTCACTTTTCTCATTAGCTATCTGTCCAGTACAGTGCCTTCATTTTTTCCCCCTGACACAGTATCACATGGCTTGGTAGATGACTCACATTCCTCTGTTTCATTCCCAGTAAAAATTATTTATCAATAATGGCAACAATTATTTTATCTAGTAAATAAATAAGCAAGTACTGGAATCAGCAAAAAGAAACAGGGAAATTCTTTCAAAGCCAAAATACCAAACCATTTCTGAAAGATTTTCTGGAAATTTCTCTTAATTCATTAATTTGGAGCAATATGCAAGCAAATAAAGCTTCACACATCCTACATCCTGTCTTTCCTTGTTTACATTTGCCATCTGCTAGCTACCTTTTTTATATGCTGCATTATCTTCCTATTTACACAAATCACAAACACAAACCTGCTCTTTGTTATGGCATTTTGATTTTGATGGTATATATTTTGATGGTCTTTAACTCTTTCTGTGGCCCTGCATTTTCAACCTCTAGTACTCTAGTAGCATCACAACCTGACCTTCAGCTTTGGCCAGAATATCAAAATACATAGAGATTCATTGTTTTCCGCTTTATTTCTGTTTTATTTGAAGCATGTAACAAGCCAGTGGGGTTTATTTTTTAAAATTTTAATAAAATTTTAATTATGAACTAAGAGTACTGGTTCAGTAGTTGCTATATTTGAAGATACAATTCGGATTTTATTTTAGAAAAGAATAAAAAATACAGAAGATTTCAGTCCGGCAGAATCTTTTTTGCCTTTATAGAACCGCAGTGTGTCACATACACAGAGACAAAGAGGGAGGAATGGAAAGAGGGAGGGAGGGCTAGAATTCTGGTGCCCTTAATGTGGCCATTTGTCACACCACACTGTGTGAACAGTGTGAAAATGTCTTCTGCATTAGACTCCTTCACCCGAGTGAAGCAGTAGGCAGTCAGAGATGCAGCCCCAGGAAACAGTGTGGGGGTGGTGCCTTGCTTAATGTCACCGATGCCACCAGCAGCCCTGGGATTCGAACCTATGAACTTCAGATCATAAGGACAAGTCCCTAAGCACCAGACCAGAGATGCACTGCAAAGTCATTACAGTCACACCAGCAAGCTACATCATCTAATCTCCCAGATTGTTCTGAGACTGCTGTGTCCCACCGCTGCATTTTGAGATGCAAATCTGACCCACATTCACATTCATATCACTAACCAACTAAATATTACAAAAATACTTTTTCTAAAGCTCTCTTGCTTCCCATCACTGTATAATAAAGTCACATGTTATTATTGGTATGACCCCCAAAAATGAGTTCAAAAAATGAAGTAAACAAGATAGAAACAGAACAAAAAAGTCTTATTAGTCACTTATTAAACTATTTGAAAAAACTGAATATGAATGGTCCTGGTAAACATTTCCATCCTATAAAACCCACAGAAGTAGAATTAAATGCAACACAGCACGCAGGGCAGGGGGAAATGAGTGACTGACCACATTTGAGACCATCCACTGGTCTCAAAAATATAGTGCAGCTTGGATAAGGTGGTATCTTAAAGAAGGTATTTCTTTATTCTTTATTCACCTTTCATGTTAGATCCAGTGAATGCTGCCATGACTGCTTAAATGAACTAATATACAGCAGTCACAGACTTGTTTGATGTTCCCTTTCCTTCTGTACACAGAGAGATCATTGATCTGTTAAGGCTAGAACATCCTGTATCAGCCTTGTGATTGGAGAGAGGACTGCTGATAAGCAGAAACTGCTCAGATTATAGTATAGAAATTTGGTACAGGACATTGGCCATATATTGAACACCATAGTGGAACTGACAGGACATAATAAGAACATACAACATATGGAAAAAAGTACTGGGACACATCTTTTTCAGGGTTTGGGCAAGGCCCCTTAGTTCCAGTGCAGAGCTTCATCATTTTGGACAATGCCATGCTTATAGGAAACAAAACAAGATCCATAAAGACATGTATGAATGAGTGTGGAAGAAAAAGTCTGGCCCAAAAAGAGCCCTAAAATCAATCCCCTCCAACACCTTTGGGATGATCTGGAAAGGAAAATGTGAGCCAGGCTTATTCATGAATGCCCTGTAGAATAAATGAGCAGAAATTCTCAGAGAAACTACGAAATCTTGTGGGAAGCCTTCCAAGAACAGTGGAAGCTGTTAAAGCTGCAAAGGGGGACTAACTCCCTTTTAAAATGTATGTATTTGAATGCAGTATTCTTGCTGGTATAATGGTCAGGCATACTTTTGTATGTGGTCTTTTGTCCATGTGGGGAATATATTGGGGGGTAAAATGAGCTAGCCTAATCTACTCAGACACAAATGAAGGTCTTTTAAATTATTCAGGTAAGACAAATAAACTAGCATGCGACACAACACTTTAGAACTGTACTAGACATTTGTGTAAATTCCTCAGTCAGAAGTGCGGTATGTATAGTGTATGTGTAAGTAGTATATAAAGTATAGTAGTGCAGTATGTGAAGATTTGACATGAAAATCCTAGTTAAGGCTTCGCTGACAGAATGAGATTGTAGAGTGTAGCACTGTAGTCATTTTAACAGGCGGTTTCTTTGGGGTAAACGCTTTAGTTTTGGATACTGGCCAGAGGTGAGCCTGAACCCACGCTCAAGTAAAAGCATTATTACGTCAGTAAAATACCACAAGCAAAATGTAGGGAATGTCAAGCTGAGACCATGGTAAGGGCAGCTAATAGGGCAGTGCTTCATGTTTCCTTCACTAGAATGGTACTAGAAGGACAAATTATGGATTCTTTTTGCTTCAGAGGGCATATTAGCATATTTTATGGCATTAAGGGGCATTCTAAAGGTCACTCAGTATTTTTCCCATATGAAAGGCAGTCAGTAGGACATTTCCTCTCATTTCCAAGTGGGAACAAATTATTGTACCATTTTTGAGTTAAAGGTAAAATAAAGATCTGCTTTATATCTATATATTTCCTGAACACACACACACACACACACACACACACACACACAAACATACATACAAAAGCACATATATTATATATGATATATGTGCTTTTGTATGTGTGTGTCTGTGTGTGTGTGTGTGTGTGTTTAGGAAATATATATATATAAGCAGATATTAAGCAGAACATTAAGCAGAACTGTCCAGCTCAAGAGTGGATGTTCTTTAAAACTTGAGAAAATGTTATTTTCTCTCACATCTCATTTACAAAACATATCTTAAAAGATCCATTAACTGAATTTTTCTTCTGACATCTCTGTCCAGACCCACCTTCACTAAGACCTTCTATTACAGTCCAGGACATTAGGGAATGTTCCTGCACGGTTCTTGGCTAGAATATTTGCATGATTGTAAAAAAAACCCTACACATTATACAGAGGCTGTTTAAACTTCCAAGTTAGGGTGCAGGGTGGGTGGACACGGGTGGTCTTGTTTACCTTGGGTCATTCTCGCACACAAAAGGGAGAGGAGGATGGAGCAGCATCTCTTCACCAGTAGAAGCTGATCACTGGCCATCCTTGCCAGGGAGTGATCTGTCCAGTAGAAAACATGGGCTGTTATAAACCAATAAAAATCATTTTATAAAACCAAAGAAAGCACTCTTAGCAGCTCTGAATTCAGTGATTCCATGACAGTTGGGTTAACCCTGCTGACCACGGCGTCATGGCGTTTCCAGCATTTCCATTCGTTTTACGAGTCCCGTTCCCTTTCTTTCATGGAGAGCAGAAAGCAGCCAGGCTACATACCGGAGTCTCGTGATTCCGTGTTTTGTCTCGCGACCCAGAGCGATGCCCCCAAATAACAAGTCCCATAGATGAGCTCCCGAAAATCCAAGCCACTACTGAGTCTCTCCAGTCTCATCCTCGTGTTACCATCTCGCGCCACTCGCGGACCCCTTCCGACACGAGGGGCTTTGAGACCACCGCGCCCGCGTGTTTTGAACGAATAGGGGGTGTGGTCACTCTGAAAAGACCAGACACATATCACAGTAACTGTATAAAAAGTCATGTGTATTAAATAATACATCTGTTTTCTGCACAGTGTTGCAATGACACGCTGTATCCTTTTAAACGGGCTGCGCGTGGTGGTGCCCTGTCCAGGGTCCTGAATCTTTATCTCTGCAGGACAGATAGTGTGCGTGGGAGAAGATATTTTAAATAAATTTAACCAAGCTGTGCATGAGCTGTAATGGAGCTAAAATAACTAGAAAACATTCGTTTTATTCAGTGTGATCTACCTCGTGCCGACAGGAGGCGCTGCACACCTCCAGACATGGGCTGTTAAAGACCATATGGACAAAAGTATTGGGACGATTGACCATTACACCATCAGAGTTTTTAATTGCATTGCATTCAAATACATACAGACTTTAATATGCAGTTGGTCCATTATTTGTAGCTGTAACATCTCTTATCTCAGCCTGCTCTTGTCACAGCATTACATCCACTTCAGAAAGATAATTAGCTGCTGCTTTCACAAATACCCGTCTTTTATCTCAGGATGATCTGGTTTACTCTCTGTGCCCTCAAGATTCTACCCTTTATTCCATATTTTCAAAGATTCTGGACTCTATTGTCCCACTTAAGCTCAGACCGATCAAAGCTAAGCCAGACCCCTGGATCACGGACACTACTCGCACCTTCAGGCGGCATTATAGACAGACTGAAAGCAGGTGGAAAAAAGATTACAGGTATCTTTGGGTATATTTTAGAAAACTCTCTCTATCAGAATACTGTTAAAGAAGCAAAATTTCAATATCTGGCAAACATAATTTTCAACAGCTCTGACTGGCCTAGAGTGTTAATTAACAAAATTAATTCTGTTGTAAATCCATCTTCTCATGTGCTGATGCATGCGTCAAGACTTTCTTCTATAAGTGTGAGGACTTTCTTCATTATTTTGTAAGTGTTAGGTTGGGCTTTAATAGTAGGTCCTGTGGTTCAGACACATATCCCCCTCCTGGTCTTTCTGCTGTGTTTGATGAGTTTGAGCCCACCTCCTCACCACTCCTCTCAGAAGTGGTCCAGCGGTTGAGTCCAACTAGACAATATTCCATCTCGCCTATTGAAACTGGTTTTAACACAGTTGGACCCAACCTCCTTTTAATTATGAATAACTGTCTTATTTCAGGATCTGTACCAACAGTTTTTAAACATGTTATGGTCAGCCCCCTGCTCAAGAAATCTCAAGTTCTCTCCAATTTTAGACCTTTTTTTTATTGTGCTTGCAGAGTCGCTTACTTTTTTGGAAATCATCATCTATTTAAGAATTTCAATCAGGATTTAAAACAAGGCACAGCACTGAATTTGGCAGGCTGAAGGTCCAGAATCACATTCTCTTGTCTCTTGAGGCGAAAACCCTGTGGTCCTATTGATGCTGGAACTCATTGCAGCATTTGATACATTTGACCGATCAGTTCTCCTGAAACGCCTCTAGCAGCAGGTCGGTCTGCAGGGATTTTCTCAGAAGTTTCCCAGTTATGATAAATGGCCTGTTTTATTCTCCTTCTACATGCTGCTGCTGGGGTCAGTACTTTCCCATTATAATGTCTCCTTTCATCTGTATGCAGATGATCTGCAAATCTATCTGCCAATTCTGCCAAATTCATCAAGTGCTCTAGAAACCACCCACAGGTGCTTAAAGGACATTAACTCTGGCTGCCTCAAAAATGACTAAATGATAGCAAGAGAGAATGCAGGCCCCTTGCTTCATTCAGGTGATCAGAAATCTTGGTGTGAAATTTGACAACAGTTTAAAAATTGATAAACAGATTGATTATTCTGTCATAGCTAGTTTCTTAAAAATTTAACCGCTGATGAAAGTCAGGCCCTTCTTGAGCCGTGGCCATCTGGAGAAAGCCATTCATACTTTTATCAGCTTTAGGTTTGTCTATTGCCATGTGCTTTGTTTTAGTGATAGTAAGACATTAGTAAATTAGCCTGCAGCTTATCCAGAGCGCTGCTGCTCATATGCTGACAAACACCTGGAAGCACGACCATATCACACCTGTCCTGAATTCTTTACACTGGCTCCCAGTCGAATACAGAATTCATTTTAAACTTTTCTTGTTTGTTTTCAGAGCTATATATGGCCTACATCTTATCTATGTGAAAATGTAAAGAATGGGCATCCCCTAGTGATTTGCAGTCTCACTAATCTGCTTGTGTTTAAATTAATACTGAAGACCTAATTATTTCAGGCATTTGGCACTAAAAGGCATTAGTCAGAGTTATATTTCTTTCATTTATTTCATTTTTTTCTAACCAGTTTTTAAATTAAAAAAAGTTTTTTAATTTTTATGCATTTAAATTGTTTACCTAAAGATTAATTGACTGATTGATTGATTGATTGATTTATTGACATTAACAAAGTTGTTGGTGATGCCACTAAATACCTCAACAGGCATATTGACTGATAATTTCAGCCAACCAACATAACAGAGCGTGTTTGCATTGTAAAAAATCATTTTAAAACTACAAATTGATTGTGAAACACATTTTTCAAGTAATGAAAAATGTATGAAATGAAAAAAACTTGCTTTCAATGCCAAGAAGGAATTTGCACCTCCTTACTTATCAGCACTGATGGAGCAGCATCACTTCTCATCCTCTCAGAGCTTCAAGCACTGCACGTCTTGATCCTCAGCTGCTCGAGAGAAGAGGAAGTCATGCATCAATATTCTTTTCAGTTTTGGGGGAACAAAACTCCCGCTTGCAATCAGATCTGCAGAGACACTCGCTGGTCTGAAGACACACCGCTTCAAGGAGCAATTTGGTGATTAACCAGTCCTCTTGAATATCTCTTATACATCCTTTCCTATATATTAAATAATAAAAAAACTGTTATCTGTTGACCTCTTCATTTGTTAAGGTGAGTAACTTAGCCGGGAGTAACTTTGTTAAAAGTATATGTTGATTTGAGTCTCGCTTTACAGCTACGGAGAACCGACGTGGACTATAAAGCATTGATGTATTTCTCTTTGGATACAAGTGTTCACTAAGTGCCATAAATGTAATGAAAATGTTTCTTTCACCTGCGATGTTGTGAGATGGGAAAGGAAAACATACTTGTAAAATTACAACAGAACATGGAAATAGCAGGGGTGGACTCTCAGTTTAAGCACTCCAGTCAAGACCAGCAGGATTTATTGTCATTTCACTCAACCTTACCATGGTGGAACACAAGAACAGAACAGAAACACAAACACAAACACAGCGAGACTACAAGTGCTGAGAGGACAGAAGAGAGAACACAAGAGCAACAAAACAACCAGACAAGACAACAACTATTTGAGTGGACAACATCTACCATTCAAGTCTTGATGAATGCAGTATTATGACTGATCCTATATTTCTAGCAGCAGAGAGTTGTGTGAAAAAAGCAGAACAGGTAGCCACCAATAAATATAATTGTGCAAATAGTAGCAACAGCAGGACAGAGAATGTGCAGTGTAATAATGAAATGTGCAGTGTAATAATGAAAAGGAAGCTATTTACCGAGGACATTAAAGGTCTGAGATGATCAGTGTGTTTAAACATCGTGCTAAAGTAAAGTGGCCACTTATAGACTTGCGTGAACAGTGTGAAATTCTTTCTCTGCATTCCCATTTACCAAGTGAAGCAGGGCACTGCCTCTAACACGGAATGCAGAGTGTGGGGGTGGTACTTTGTTCGAGGGTACCTCAGTGGTGACACAAAGCCTGGTCTCACAGGTTTTCGTGAAGGCATCCACAATAACCCTAACCCGTGTATCCAATTATCCCTACCCCGTTTATGTTTCAGTTCTGATCAAGGAGGTTTCCTGTTCTGACAGTGGCGGCCCATATCCTATAACTTTTGGCAGGAGGTGGGTGAACAGAGTGTGTGACGAATGTGTGTGTGGCCTTTAACAATGCTGGCATTGTGGATGCAGCGTGTGATGTGAATGTCTGTGACAGGGGAGTGAGACCCCTCTCACTAATGAACACAGTTCTCAGACACATACCTCATGCATGTCCCCAAGGACAGAGCAGACAGGAGCGTTCCTCCAGTGGCGAGGAGGAAGTCAGCGCCACTAATCCTATGGCGCACAAAAGTCACTTCGTTTTCTAAGAGAGGGAAATGCCACCTGAATCCATGAGTAGAGCTCAGGGCTGACCTTCCAAGAGAGATAACTTGAAGCTGACTGGATTCATAAGCAGCGTAAGTAAACCCAAACAAACAAAACAGTCACAACACCAACAGTGTAATGTGAGTGTGAGCTGACAACTGCCTCCTGACAGACTTGGCTTAAATAAGGAAAACAAGTAAGAAACAGGAGACTCTAATTGGAGTCGCAGGCCAAACTGATATGAGGGATAAAAAGAGGGAATACAGGATAGGGGCATAGTGGGCTGTCAAAACAACATTTACAGAAGTTCCGAATAAAATTAAGGCATAGTGCTGTTTTTGCCAGAACTGTTTTTACAATGTTTTAACAAATGAATGTACAACGTGTTTATAATTTAGTT
>JBBKCR010024867.1:0-11890 GCA_037577295.1 Ladigesia roloffi | reverse complement strand
GGAAGGAAAAGAGAGAATGAGTTGTGTGTCATCTGCGTAAAAATGGTAGGAAAAACCATGTGAGGCAATAACCTCCCCAAGAGAACCAGCACAGTTGAATAAAAAACTGCCAACACAGATTGGAGCAAAATGTAAAGTAAAAGGACCCACAGAGATACAATTTCACCTTTATGATCCTGCTTTGTACCTTAAAGTTATTCCTCAAAGAAACGACACATATTTTACTCTATAGCCTTATAAAAAAAGTCTCTACAGCACAATAGAACCTAAAGTTGTTCCTATATACCAGAGACAACCCCAGTGACATGTGCGGCCTCCTCTAAAACATTAAAAACTTCCGCCTCAAGCAGAACTACTTCTTGATCATTTTCCAGGTCTGAAAAGTTTCTGTTGGAGGTTCTATTTTTTCCAGGAGTGGGAAAACCGGAGAGTTGGAAAAACCCTCCTTTATTGGATTATTGGACCCTCATGGTCTTGTTTACAGTTGCTCCTCTTCGTCCGCTTTGCTGTTCTTTGTCTTTATCAGTGCTGATCAGGACATTTAATCTAAATCACAATGTTCATACAGAAGCTCCAGGACACACACGCTTAGAAAGGTCACGGGGAGACGCACCGAACTGCACATCTTTCAGAATCAAGTCTGTTTCCAGACTTTCAGTCTTTCCTTCCAGCTAAACACACACACACATGTCCAGACACCATGGACAGACAATGTTGGATGTTCTCTTCTGTGCAATACAATATGTGCAACTTGTGTGTCTTTTTCTGATGCAATATGTGCACCTTTTTAGAAGTAAAATATTCCTTTGAAACTATTTTGCAATGGGCAGCAGGCCTAATACTGTTACCTGTGTATATATCGGGTTTCCATATATATGTATTAGACTCTATTTTCACGGGGTTGCATTCCAAGAGAACCCACTTATAATGAAAAAATCTATTTGTCACACGCTCATTTTCCAAGCTGATTCGGGGGTGGGAAATGGTGTTTGGGCGCTGCATTAAGAATATATGTATATACATATTAGGGGTGGAGACAAATACAAATACGGTATTCAGATTGGCACAAATAACGTGTTTGTTACGAATACCGTATTCAGACAAATACTTAAAAAAATATTTGCATTTAGGACACCTCCCCTCCCCCCCCCCTCTTTCTTTTACACACTCGCGAGGTTTGGGCACTCGCCCTGCGATCAGAAAGTCGTGGGTCGATCCTCCAGACAGCAGGAACCTCTGAGGTGCCCTGAGTAAGTACCGTTCCCACACATCGCTCCCCACATGCTGTTCCCCACACACTGCTCCCCACACGCTGCTCCCCGAGACCGTCTCCACACACTTCTCCGCACGGGTGCAGAATTTAGTTTGAAGACCTTAAATTTACCGCAAAATTATAAAAACTAATATTTGCTTAAATACCGCTTCCTCTTCATTTATACTGAGGGTTGAGAAGTCAAGTTGAAACAGTCGACTCGTCTATCTTGGTTCATCGCTTCGTTCAAACAAGAAAAACTTCGCCCAGCTGCCCGGAGTCACAAAACAAACCCCAACCTAATAAACAATACTGCAATTAACCATAGCAGACATCAAACATACCTGGATTTGTAAAGAAAAATAAGAATACAGTTTCTAACTTATCCCAGGTCTGTTTAAAACAACAGTCTGCGGTTCTGATTAGAACTGGCCAAATGTTTCACAAATTCATCCAAGTTGAGGGATCATGCCCCACAAACACTCACACACACACACACACACACACACACACATACACACATCCCACAGCAGGAAGGTCGACATTGCTCAAGCTCTCTCACATGCATGCACACACAGACACTGTGTAGGGCCGTGGGGGCGCGCGGGTCTCGAGCGTCTGAGAGGCGGACCGCCGGAGACCGGGACCCCTGACGTCTCTCTCGCTCTCTCTCTCTGTCTCTCTCGCGCTCTCTCTTTCTTTCTCTATCTCCCTGTGCATCTCATGCCAAAAACATGACCTGCAGACTCTCTCTCTTTCTCTGTCTCTCTCTCTCTCTATCTCTCTCTCACTCTCTCTCTGTCTCTTCCACCCCTCATTCTCTATTGTCTCCCTCTGTTCTTTTTCTAATTTCCTCTCATTGTTTCTCTTCTCTCACTTTCTGTCTCTCTCTTCTTTCATTTTCTTCCTACCCATTCTCTTTATATCTCCCTTCTTTTCCTTTTTATTCCCTCAAATTCTGCTCCTCCTCCATCTCTTTCCTTTAATCCTGACTTTCTCTTTTCTGTCTCTCACCTTTCTCTCCACTTATTCCTTCCATTCTCTCTCTTGTCCTTTCTCTCTCTCTCTCTCTCTTTTTCACCCTCTCTTCTTAATCTATCTTGCTTTAACTTTTTTCTTTTACTGTCTCTCTCTCCTTTTCTCTCTCTCTCTTTCTCTCTTCCCTTGACTGAAGGTATGTGGGCTGTAAATAGATAGTGTAGGCGTGAGTGTGTGTGCGTGTGTATTTATGTGCAAGTGTGTGAGAGTGTGTGTGGGAGTGTGTGTTACTTGCAGGGTGTTGGACAAAGGGCCATTTTGTGGTTTTGTGGAGGTTTTTTGTGGAGGTTTTTTGTGGAGCGCCTGTCGGACACGCTGTAATTCTCATCCTCACGAAACTCGACACAGAGCAATAACTCGACACCAGCAGCATTAACAAATTGGATTCTTGTTTTCCTGCTCGTCCTGCAGGGCATAAGAGAGAGAGAGAGAGAGAGAGAGAGAGAGAGAGAGAGAGAGAGAGAGAGAGAGAGAGAGAATAAGAGAGGGGGGAAGTGCAAGAGAGAGAGAATGAGAGAGTGAGGGAGGGAAAGCAGAAGGATATGTTTCCTCAGACACATTTTAATCATCTTTTGTTGCTGCGTCTGACCCAAGCGCCATTCTTCATTTGGCTAAACAATAACGTCCGGCATGGGGTGCCAACAGTTCCACCCAGAGAGAGATCTCCTTCCAACACCGGGCGCGTTCTCGGAAAAACAAGACTCTTGACTTTCACCTTGGATGAATAAACCAAGACCTTCTCACGTTTAACCCTTAAACTCCATAGTCCATAATGTATTCTTCACACACACACACTGTCTGATGAAGGGTCTGATCATGCACTGTACTCTTCACACACACTGTTTTTGAAATGAGTTTCTGCTTCATCACGTCTCCCCCTTCGCTCCAGACATTTTCAAGATTCAAGATTGTTTATCTTTCACATGAGTAGTTATACAACTACAACCCACAATGAAATGTGCCCTGAGTATCATTTTATGACTGGGCAAAATTGATCAAATGGATAGTATTAAAAATATAAATTAAACAGAGATCTAAAACAAAAAAATTAAAAGTACAACAGCTTACATGAGGAACACAAGTAAAAAGTGTAATGTTTAACACACACTTTAAAAAATATTTTTTAGTGTTGTTAGCTAGATACATTAGCCAATTGTGCTTGTAAGTGATGTCATATTTGTTTTTTGATTAAATAAATAGAATGGGATGATTTAAAACATGTCTCTAAATAAATCACTGATTTTCTCCTTTATATTAAAGTCTTTCCCTGACTGAGTGTGCTAAAGTGTGTAAACACTTCATGACAGTGTGTTTCAGGGTCATTTTATCTTATCAGTTAATAAAATCGTTTTATAAAACACATCAGAAATATCAACATTTCACACATTAGTCATGGGTGTTGGATGATATTGATGGAGTTTATGCTGTAACCTTTAATTTTATCATCTTCAGTAAAATCTTCCCTCTGCTTTAGGTCTATAATCAGATAATCCGATCAGCAGGAGGGGATGAACGCTGTGGGTGTTTATTACATGTATGTTTTATTTAAAGTACCAAGTAACAAAAAGTACAGACACATAAACTTGGGTAGAAATTTTAATTTCAAACATTTTCTGGAGTGCAATAAGCTGGAGGAAGTAAAAAAGGAATTCAGTGACACTTCATTACTAAACTGCATTTAATAAAAAAATCCTCTTTTCTGCGCCACGTCTGTCTAATCCACAGACTCACATCGGCCCGAATTAATGGAAAATTTATCTCGCGAACACACACCGAAAAGTAAACGGACGAATTTGCTGCGTAATGTTTTCGAGGCAAAATGAGATGTAACCAAATCTAAGCAAAACAAGGCATTTACTTTGCTAAGTACAGTCATTTTCTGCCTGCAATTACGACAGACGGCAGTTTGCACACAACCCACGCAGAGGCAGCATGTGTTCCCGAACAGGATGGCCGATTGTGACATTTGGGGTTTTCGGTGGTGTTCAGGGTGGACGGCGGTGTTTACACGAGTCACACAGGCTGCAGGGCGAAACGAAATACTCAGACCCACCTGAGTGTCAGAGATTTTGAAATACCATTCTGTGCAAAAGTTTTGGGTTCCTGTGCAGATAGATTGAAGTCATTTTTCTTAGTGTGGCATTATTAGCGTGTTTCTACTCGTGGTGCAACATCACCAACATCTTTCACACATTATAATTAAAGTAAACTACAGGATATTTGAAGGTAGAGCTCCAAAATATCACAGATACTCCACCAAAACTAAGGAAGGTATTGCTCACTTTATCTTTCTTTTAACACCAGATCCACCACTTTTGTTGCCGAAAACTTGTCCTGTCTAGACTGGTGTCCTCTCCTGGTCTGGTCTATCCTGTCCTGACCTGACCTGTCTTGGTCTGGTTCATCCTGTCCTATCCAGTCCTGTCCCGTCCTGTGTTGTGGTCTGTTCTTTATTGTCCTGTCCTGTCCTGGTTTGTCCTGCCCTGACCTATCCTGTCCTGGTCTGTGTTCTGGTCTGTTTTGTGTCCTATCCTGGTCTATCCTGTCCTGTCCTTATCTGTCCTGTCCTGGCCTGCTCTGCCTATATCTGTCCTGGTTTATCCTGTCCTGTCCTGGTGTTGCTCCATGGTCCTGGAGGCACATTGTTTGGATTCACTGTGTTCTGTGTGTACATGGGAGAAATGACAATAAAACCTACTTGAAGTGACTTGATTTGAAAAGTTCACCTTGGTGTGGGGTCCAAACTTCTCTCAGACGTCTTTCAAACATGAGTTTGTGGGACATTAGCACGTGTGTTTTTTAATGTTTAGGGTTGTGGACGGCCGAGCAAAGTCTCCCCAGAGTGACCTCCACAAGTCTGTCCAGTCGGGGAGCGGTGTTTGTGTAAAGTGGATGCTGTAATTAACTTCCTGATAAGCACTCTTGCTAATTCCCCCAAGAGTTAGGGTGTTAGTGTTAAGGGGACTTTCACTTTAAAGCAGCCCCGTGCTCAGCTAATAAAATGCTGTCCTGCAGGAGTTGTGGCCACTGCCCATCTTTCAGCCAGAGAGCCTCGCTGGGCAGGAGCGTGGGCGGCCACCGCACCTGGCTGCTGCAGTCACTTCCTGCCTACCCCAGTCAACAAAACACCTTTTTTTAGAAACAGCGGATGAGAAACGACCTCTGAATCAGTCTGGTGGCGCGAGGACAGTCTCAGTGAAGGCTGTAAACAGACAATAGAGAAGACAAATAATGCTTGTGGTGTCTGTTGGACAGTAGCGTGTTGAGAACACTCCTTCAGGCAGGTCCACATCAGTCCATAATGAGGCCTAGTGGGGAGGATGCGTGTCTCTGGACCAAGAGATCATTGGTTTGAATCCTACCTTCAGCACACCACCACTGGGTCCATGAGCAAGACTCTAAACCCCAAACTGCTCCAGGGAGACTGTCCCCTGTAGTTAGGCAATGGAACTCACTTTGGATAAAAGTGTCTGATAAATGCTGTAAATGTTTAAAGGATATGAATCATTTTAGGGCAAAATAATGGAACTCCAGGCATCATCAGTTACCTTTGTCACATCTCCAAAATGTACAGGAGAAGATAGCAATGTTCCTAACATTCACTCTAAAGTAAAATAAACATATTTTTGGGTTATTTCATCATGAAATATTCCCACAATGTAAAGGAGACCTGGAGAAGTTTTCTTTTTTAAATATTCAACATTACTGTATATATGAAAATAAATGTTAAAAGTCTCTGTGTGTGTAGGGGGTGTATCTGTTTAAACAGGTAAAGAAAGGAAAGAATGCCTAAGGCTGAAAACTCAAAAAGGAGTAAAGTCTTGAACTGAGCCTCACTGGAGGGGGAGGAGCCACCAGAGGAAGTGTCAGGTGGCAGAAAAAATATCAGGTGAAGTTTCTGGAGTGGAAGGAGCCACTGGAGGAATCCACAGGAAAAGAGGTAGCCAGCAACGGAATTTGTGGAATGCGGGTAGACCTAAGAGGAAACCAGAGGAGGATACTGAGCTGTGCAAGAAATCTGCAAAAGGTGAAGGAGTCATCTGAGGCAGCTTCTGAAGAGTGAATAGAACTATTTTTTGTTGGAGGGCAAAATCCAAAGTAGGTGGCAGGAGACATCTGAAAAATCTGCAATGGTTAGCTCCAGCTCTTCCAGAAGCTTCCTCTGATGGTCTCTATCAGAAGATACTGAAGGAGGAATCTGCAAGAGGGGAGGAGCCTTATGGAGGGGATTTCTTGAAGGGGAGGAGCCAACAGATGAAGCTGAAGTAGAGGTGGAGCCATTGAGAAACCTACAAGGAGAAATGAACAATCAGAGGATGCTTCTGGAGAAAAACCCAAAGAAGAAGAGAGGCCATAATAAAAATCAACAAGAAAGAGACAACGTCATCACTGTCATCTACTGAAGGTCAAGTGCCTCGAAGAAGAAAGGCATCACAAAGATCTACAAGGAGGAAATAATCAGATTAATCTTCTCTCAGTATCCATTAGAAAAAGACAAATGTTGAGGAGCCAAACAAGAAATCTGCATGAGATGGAGGAATCTTCTGGAAGAGGAGCAGCCATCAGGAGAACTGAAGGAGAAGGAAGTTCATTACAAAGATCTACAAGAGAAGTGGGCCATGATGAATCTCCAGCCAGAAATTCAGACTGCCGATGCAAATTTGAAGCAATAAAGTTTAGGATGAATGTTTTTAGAATTGGTCATTTTTACAGATGGTATTCGGGTGCTGGCCTGAAAATACAGACCTGTTAAAAACACAATCCACTGAGGCTGATTTTCAGTGACTTTTCAGACACGGTTTAAGAATTTCGCGTTTGTCTGTATTTTTAATTTCCAGAAAGTGCAGAGCTTAAAGTAGGACAGTGCTACAGAAATAGACTTGTATCTTTTACATCTCTCCAAATGTAATCTCCTGTGAAGAGAGGGTCACGAACAGAAAGGAGAGGCACTCTTTCATTCACCGACAGGATGGGCAGAGCGAGGTCCGCAGGAGGACGAGTTTCTTCAGATCCAGCTGTTATTACCGTCGGTCTAGCAGCTGGAGACAGGGGCACATGTGGAAATGTGGAATATACGGAAAATTAAAGGCCCAACTGAGCTCATTAATCACTGGCAAAGTAAATCCAGCCCCACTGACTTTAATGCCTCCGAGCGAACTGTCCAACGCCTGTTAATTTGATCAATATTGAACACATAATTTCTGCCGTATAAGTGTATTAACATTGTGCTGGGGACTCCATGCAACTCATATTTAAACCATTTCCATAATCTAACACACATGAGACGATTCATCATTTTGATTCATTCTTTTTCACTTCTTTTTTTTACTTCTCTGGGAAATTGTATTCCCTTTATTTATTACTTTTTTCCTTTAACAGACTCTGTGCATTTGTTTATTGTAAGCAGCTGTAGAAGTTATATGTGTTATTGTCTGGGGTTATCGAAACTTTAGCTTTTGTTTGTAGTGTAAAGTATCA
Source organism: Ladigesia roloffi (assembly GCA_037577295.1). Classification (NCBI taxonomy): domain Eukaryota; kingdom Metazoa; phylum Chordata; class Actinopteri; order Characiformes; family Alestidae; genus Ladigesia; species Ladigesia roloffi. Next base: position 4,122 of record JBBKCR010024867.1, on the reverse strand, counting down.
AAGTCGTAAAGAACACAGCTGTTCAAAACCTCACAGTACAGCATAAATCTTAACTGACCAGTGTAAATGCTTTACAATGACTTGGAACATTTCACTATGTTAATATACGTTCGATAAAATCCAACAATTTGGTACTTTGTGCTTTTAATTGTCCTTGTATTTGCTCCAGTTGCCCAGAGCTGCAGTTCCAGAGCAGCATTTTTAGCATTTTATCCAAAGCAATTTCCATTTCCTAGCTACAAGGGGAAGCCTCCCTAGAGCAACTAGGGGTTAAGGGTCTTGTTCAGGATCCCAGTGGTGGTTTGCTAAAGGTAGGATTCGTACCCATAATCTCTTGGTCCTGAGGCAAGTACCCGACACACTACCAGTTTCATGTTGGTGGTGATACACTGAATGGTAATACATTGGTGCTCTCTTTGTTGTTAATGTCACCACACAAGGGGCTAAATTGCTGCCTAACAAGTCACTCATAGATCAAGTGCCACTCTATTAGCTTTCAATAGGCGCCTAAGATCCACCCCAGTTGTTTTACTCTGATGTTCCAAGAGAATTGTGAAAAACTGAATTTGCGTTGTGGTAAAAATGCCTAATTCTATAGTGTAAACCATAAATTTGCCCCAAATTTGCTCCAAGAACACTTACATTTTAATTTAACTCAATGATAGAATGTAAATACTGATGTTACAGACAGGACTGTAATTCATGAACGCATTTTCTTTGGTATTATCAGGTAAATACTTTAGCAAATTAATTTAATCAAATTCATTTAATTCATTTTCTTTAATAAAAAATAACAGAGCTTTACGAAGAGAAACAGAAAAAACTGAACACTCGGAGAAATGCTCGAGACGCAGCAGACAGGATACAGTAACTTTGTTTCTCTTGACAGTCCTAATACACTTCTCCAGTTATATTTTATATGAAAATTGAATTTACATTCATATTTATGTTACAAAATTAGTAAATTCCATTTTTAAAATAAAGCTGAACCGCTTCTTTGGGGGAGTCTGTACACCCAGCTTTTCTAATTAACCTTGTTAGCTAATCTAAGAGCACCAGCTGGCTGATGCAGTAAAAAGCTTAAACGAGTGTTCGCTGCCTCGGCTGGGTGGGAGAGCTTTGTCTGATCCACAGTGAAGTTGATATCACTCTACAGGATCTTCAGCTTTCTCCATTTTCTGCAGCGCTGGAAAACTGCTCTGATGTTCAGTCTTGTCTTCACTTTTGGTCAGGTTCAGTTTTTCGTTTTTCTTTTCTTCTCTTGCTGTTGGGTGCTGCTGTGGGTGGAGGGAGAACTGAACGATATGTTTGTTTTCTCTGACAGAAATCACACTAGATCTTCAAACATTGACGATTATATACAGACAGCTGTGCTAAACCACAGACCACTATGTGCCGTAGACCCTCATCTTGATGGACAGGAAAGTACAGCCGTGGTTGGTTAGGTGTTGGTGGTCCTACTCTCTACTTGAATGTTGATGGTTGTATCTCCTTGCACTAACAGGCTGGACTGTTCTGGATTCTTGTTTTTGATCTGGTTTGTCCAGTTTGTCTGCTTGTCCTGATTGGCTGGAGGGTATTGGTGGTAAACATTCTCGTTTTAATCGGTGTAATATTGGTGGTTCTGCCATCTTGTCTGATTGGATTGATCTTGATGGTCAGGCCTTATTGCCCTTATCAGTTGAATTTTGTTGGTCCTGCTTAATTTTCCAATTTAGTTGGATAATGGATATCCCACCTACTTATCCTGATTGGTTAGATCTTGGTGGTATTGCCTCCATGTCCTAATTTGTGAAGTGTTGTTGGCCCCACCACTTTGTTTTACCAGGTTTAATATTGGTGGACCTGCCTCTTTGTTCTGATTTGTCTGGTGATGGTGGTCCTGCCTCCTCATCTCGACTGGTTTGATCGTGATTATCCAGTCCCCTTGTCCTGATTGGTTGGATGTTAGTGGCCCTCTTGTCCTGATCACTTGAACGTTGGTGGTCCCACCTCCTCGTCCCATGTGCTGGATGTTGTTTATCTTCCCTCGTTGTCCGCACTGATTAGATGTGGATGGTTTTCCCTTCTTGTTCTGATTGGTTGGATGTTGGCGGTCCACATCACGTGTTTTTTCTTTCTCTCTTTTGATTACAATGTCCAGTGCAGCCAAAGCAAGTGATGAGTTTTTTCCACTGAGTGTATATTTCATTGGCAATTGCCAGAGAGAAGAAGTCTTTTCATCAAACATGGCAAGAAGTTGTTTAAAATTCCTTGACCTCCAAGTTACAGAAGTGCATCTCTGGGCCATATGAATACATAACTGAGCCTATTTTGAATGTGTAAAATATTGAATACTGAATATAATGTGGAAGCTGTAGAGCCATATCTGGCCTGTCCTCGTGCTCCGGGGCAGTGTGTTCATGACACACACACACACACACACACCTCCTGCAACACACCAGATGGATGCACTGAATAAATAAAGGTTGTGCTAAGAGGGGTGAGCAGTTCTGATTCATGATGACTGAGCTGTGTTTCTGCTGCCTGTCTGAGTGTGTCCTCCTGCTGTCAGTCTATTACAGTTCACACTTGATCACATACCCACCCAACCAAAGGTTAAACGTGATGTCCGTCTGTTTCGACCCCCAGCAAACTCCCATCAGTTCAAATAGATCCATCTGTGCCGTACTGTGATGGTTTCTTCTCTTGTACTGAATGACTGGATGTTGGTGATCCAATCCCTATGTTATAACTGACTGGATAGCTGTGATCCCACTTTTTGCTTTCATTGATTGGATACAGTTGGTCCCTCCTCCTGATTCTAATTGGTTTTGATTGTCACTTCTTAAACTAGTTGTGGCCTGTTTCCCTACCCTGGGTGATGGTGGTCTAGTGGGTAAAGCATTAGCCTGTGAACCGAATGACCACCAAGTCCCCCACTTTCTATAAATGTGTCTTTCAGCAAGACACATTTTCTCTATGGGGACTATCCCTGAAATTAATGACTGTAAGTCTGTCCCTCTAACTAATGACTGTAAGTCTCTTTCTGTAATGATGGCTGTAAGACTGTCTCTGATTGTAATACTGTCCCTCTAACTAATGACTGTAACACGGTCCCTGTAACTGGCACTGTGAGAGTTGTATTGGACCGGTTGATGTAATGTGGCCCCCTTAAACCTATACTGTATCCATAGGTGGTTCTACACTGGGTCTAGGGGGGACGAGGGGGCCCGGGGCCCTGTAGAATTGCTCCCCTTATGGCCCCCCTGCACTTATATGTAAATATAAGAAGAAGGGAACTAACGGAATATAAGAATAATCGAAGAACGGAACTAACACAACATGTGTGCTAGGCAGACTACTACACACGTGTGCTGACACACGCGCAACACTCCCCCTGAGCCCCCGCACCAGACATCGTGGTACACCGTAGTTGCATGTACCCCCCTAATGAAAAAACACTCGCCCCCCCTGGTAATTTTGCTCTAGAACTGCCACTTAATGTCTTCCAGTAAAATACTGTGTAAAAGCCTTAAGCCTTACACTGATCACTGCCTGATCATCTGGAATCATCTGCTCCTGGTTCTTCACCAGTTCAGAACTTCAGTTAGATGCTCTTTGTTCTGTTTGAATGAGTCATGCGTAGGTCACTGTGTGTCTAAACAAACAAAAACATTCCTCTGAAACTGGTCAGGTTCAGGGACTGGACTGGAAATGAGAGTCAGAAAGCCTGGAGAACACATTAACATACAAGAAGATCTGGATCTCTGGAGCAGAATATGTAGAAATAAGTGGGATCAAGAATTTTGCACAGTCCTGTACATCAGTGCAATGTATAAAAAGGGCCTGATACTAACAGTGATAGCTTGGGAATGAAGCCAAAGGCCACACCCAGGTTCTCTTCTTGTTGTGATATTCCTCAAACTTTCCCTTTGTGTAAATAGACTTCGGGTCAAGAGAGTTTGGAAAAAAATATGTCCATCATCATTTAAAAGCTGCGCTTCGTACCACATGGAGCTCTTTGAAGAACGTGAGGCTGCAGATAAACACGCCCACAGTTTAAACACACACACACACACACACACACACACACACACACACACACACACACACCCACACACACACACACACACAAAAAAA
>JBBKCR010024821.1:0-11893 GCA_037577295.1 Ladigesia roloffi | reverse complement strand
TTCCATTAAATGACTACCAGACTGCTACGGCTAAAGCTAATAATCTGTGTTTGTGTTCTGCTGAGAGAAAAAAGTCACCTTTGACTTTGATGTCCTGGGGGTAAGCAAATAAACATCAAATTTTCATTTTTGGGTGAACTATCGCTTTAAGCAGTTACAGAAAATGAAATGAATTAATAATGTATTACCTTCTTGAAGGTTGTAATTCTAGTTGATAAACCTTGTTTTGCCAACAGTGTGAAGAACAACAACACATTGATGATCTTATCACAAACAATGTGGAAGATGGGCTCAAGGTTCGAATTAATATTATTATTTTTACTGTCTTGTGTAAAGTGCATTTTAGAAGCTTCCATTGATTATGACTTCTTCCACTTAAACAGGTGAAATATATTGAAGGAAAAGGAAGAGGGGTTTTTGCAGACCGGAAATTTCGTAAAGGTCAGTTTGTTGTGGAATATCACGGAGATTTGCTTCAAGTTGCTGATGCCAAGAAGAGAGAGGCGCACTATGCTCAAGACTCTACAAAAGGCTGCTATATGTACTACTTCCACTACCTCAACAGCTCATATTGGTGAGTCTTGAACAAAGTTGCCACCAGTGTGTTCACATTTCAGGGTTTCCACGGAATATCAGGGGTTTCTGGCATGTCAGGAAATTTCTGTAAAGGCATTTCCAGACAGGGAGTTTGATCATTTTGGTGCCAAGTCAGGGAATTATGGAATTATCCAGAAATATTTTTAATGGCATATAGTGGAGTAGCCAAAACCTGATGTCAATTTACACAACTTTGTTCCCAGTTAATGTTTTTGTTTTGCTCAAAACCTCTCCTGCTCTAAAAATGCACACATTTTGCAATCTAGAATGCTTTATAAAGTCTGTGTCGACATCTGTTACACACAGTAACTTGCCAGGCAAGTGTACATTTCAAGATATTTGGTTGAAAAGAATTTAAGGACTGGCTCACCCGAAGTGATTATGACAGAAGAGAAAAATGCAAAGTATGTAAATCGGTCAGACGTCTCTCCAATAAGGGGGAGTGAGTGCACTTACGAGCCATGTGACTGAAAATCACATGTTGCGAAGATGAAGATGCTGAAAAGATCCAACTCGTCTCAGCTTCAATCATTGATCTTCTCCAGTCATCCACATGGAGAAGTTTATAGCATAGAGAGATTGTTCAGAATGGCCCATTTTACCGCAGCCATTTCTAAAAAAATCATGCATGACGAAGATGTCAGGGATATATTCAACCGTGATGTAAATGCAGTTTTGAATTCCATCACCCCTTTAAATGCCCTTTTTCTGCTCAGCTTCCATACATTATATTAAATTCTTTATACGGGAGGTAATGAAAACTCTGCGTTTTGGTCAGGGAAAAGTCAGGGAATTTTATGTCTCACATAAGTTTGGAACCCTGACATTTACGCCAATATGCCACATGGTGCTTTAGTTAAAATTTTTCACTGATGGAGTGGAACCATGTCAATAACACAGGTAAATTAATGTTTTGCCAATTGTATTTGTGTATAATGGAAACCACATTACGGTCCATATAGTCTCCTGTAATTTGAAGTAATTTTAATGAACAGATTTTGTAGGATCTTTAACATTTTTTTGGCAGTGCCACCAACCTGCCTTAAGGGGGAATAAGCCCATTAAATATTTTTCTCTTCTAGTGTGGATGCTACTAAAGAAACTGATCGAATGGGCAGACTCCTCAACCACAGCAAAAATGGAAATTGCCAAACCAGACTACATGACCTCCGTGGTGTGCCCCATCTCATTTTGGTGGCCTCCAGAGACATTGAAGCAGAGGAAGAGCTTCTGTATGATTACGGAGACCGTAGCAAGGATGCTATTGCTGCTTACCCTTGGCTCAAGCATTGACCATTATTTTCCTGCTTTTAGTATGGTGAATCAAATCTAGGAGAAGAGAGAGAGACTGGCTTTCATCATGAAAATATGCATTTTTGTCTCATCTTTCATTATAAAATTAATTCTAGTGTGAAGTTAGGCTGCCAAAACCGACCTGAATCCTATGCTGGACAAAGTCTAAGATAAAATGTACACAGGTTTTTATATGGTGGAAATATCCCAATAAGCGATTAAACTTCATATTTCAGGATTTATTACTCCAATTCTTAATTGGCCCAATTTCATGTAGGTTTTTTTTTTATTATTATTCAGAGACTGCTTTTTGCTAAATTTAGTGATTTCCTTTTTTTTTTTTTTTTTTTAAAGTCAAGGATTTGATAACATTTTATTGCAGGGTTGTTTTATACATGTTACACCTTTTTGTTTTGTTTTTCCTGGTCATAACCTCTTTTTGAGGAAATATGCAATCCTGGATCAATAAAGTGTACTATTTTTTATTTTCTGAGATCTATGTTGGTCTTGGTCTTCAGTTTTGAACATAAAGTATATGTTCATCCATTATGGTTTAGACTTAAGGATGTAAATTAAGCCTAGTGCAAAGATAGACCACCTCTGGGCAACATGATTAGATAGACAAAATGAAGTCCTAATTAGCAGTATACCTCTTAATACACAACCATACACACGTGGAAACCTGACCATCACTATATAAGCTTAATGGACCTTACAGTGCCATTAATATGGAGTTTACACCATTTTGCAGCTTTTAACAGACTATCCTTTTAGGAAGGGTTTTTGCAGTATTTTGGGGTATGCCTGTTGGAATTTGTGTCTGTTTAGTCAAAGTAGTATTTATGAGGTCCAATTCATCTGAAAGCTTTCAGTTGGGTTAAAGTCTGCCCACCACAGCAGTTCCTCCACACCAAATTCTTCAAACCAAGTGTTTAAGCCACAGTTCTTAGGGAAATGTATCTTCCAGAGAGATGAGGCAACAAGATACCAAGTACATCATGACTGGGCTGCTTTTACTCAACACAATGGAACATGGGGCAGATCTAATAAGGACACATTCAAAAATTTCATTAATTCACTTTCAGTAACTGCTTAATCCTTAGTAGAGGCACATTTACCCAGAGCCTAACCTGGGGTCTATGGGCACAAGGCAGGGACTCTGGGCAGGGTGCCAGCCCAACTTTGTAGTAATTACAGAATTTACTTGTTAGTAATTATATAAAGCCACCAGGTCAATGAAGGACAGTTAATAATTGATGACTTCCCTCAGGTACTGAGAGGCAAGGCAGTTTAGATTTTGTATTTTAAAATGAAATCTGATTGGCAACCAAATTAATGTTGATAACACCAGGCCAATGTGGTCAAATTTTTAGTTGTTGTAAGGGCACATTTGGTACAAGCTGAAACTAGTCGTCTTTTACTGGAGTCTCTATCAGTGGTCACCAACCTTTTTCTCACCGCGGACCGGTAAACGCTTGAAAATTATAGTTCCAGTTGAAATGTTTTCCTGGCATACTGGCTCTTATTGTACAACTGAATGTTAATTTTGCCCCTAAACAAGCAATTAATTACCAGAGCATTTTTATAAGACTTCTCAGAATGTGCCTTAGTTAGTGGGAGAAATCCTTTAGGCAGAATGTGAGTACGACAGAGACAGATGGAACAGACAATTCAAATCTAGCATGAATATAATAATAAAAATAGATATTAAAAAAAAAGAGTAGGATAAGAAAAACTGGGTCAAAGAGCCTTACATATACTTAATGCCATGGGAACAAAGGACCTCTGCTCGTAATGAAAGGAGCTGCAAGCCACTGCTGCTCCTCCGCACAAGGAGGAGGCTGTGGAGAGGGTGTTAAATGTCGTCCATTTTAGCTTCTATATGTAAGAGTAAGTGCATATTTTGACTCATCAGCCAATGAAAATCCAAACTGACAGTAATATTAACAGTAAGGCTTTGGTTATGAACATATGTGAGCATTAATATGCAAATTATTAATACTTTAATACAGAGATTTTTTTTTTCTGTAGAAAAAAACGAAGCTTTTCCCCCCACATAGTTTTATTTTGAATACTACAATTAAAAAAATTTTTTTAAACAAATAACTTCACTTAAAAGCAGAAAACTGGGTACATGGACACTCAACAAGCAATTCTGCATTTTCCGCAATATCTTTACATTTACACATTTTCAAATGTATTCATATAATCACGTGAAGGACCAATTAATACTCTTCATACCTCTAGGCTTTTTAAGTAAACTCCAAAAAATAGATCACTGTTTGCCTTCTGATGTTCTAGCGACGTTAATACGCAGTGCTGTGTAAATCCCATTCGTTTGAGTTAAGATGCCTAGCATGCAGCCAATATTAGAAGAGATAGTTAGTAAAACACTGCATTTATACAAATGTTTGTTTACTTAAAAACTGTACTTCAATTGCTTTAAGAGTGGATCATTTATACTCTTATTTCAATATATGTTTATGGATAAATTTCATTTAACTATTATTCTAAATTCAAATTATTTCTTATTAAATTCACATTCCATGTATTTTTGATTATTTCTGAAATTCTACACATCCCCACCTCAAGCTGCTCAATCAAAAGGAGGCCACATATTACCTGAAAATATTTTGCCAATAATCAGTCATGTGACAAACATACAGTTAACTTGCAGTTGGGTCAACACATGTTAGGAAAGTGAAGCAGAGAGCACCATATTAATACATTATTGCGAAATTACGGGATGCCAAGCAAAGCTCAGTACAAGGCACATGTTGCTTATTTAGACAAAGTAGTAAATTAGATTACATAATTTACTTTTAATTCCGTAATAATTACCTTAAAGCAGTTACTTCCACATACTTACTTGAAATTACAATTCCTGTCTACCCTATCCATCTCTGGATATTGGCCTATCTAATATTGGATCATACATAGGGATCATTCATGTTATCAAATACATTTTTTGACTTGCATATACAATATTATGCAACATTGCCCCTGGGCAACATGTTTTGCAGACTATGTTAAAATAGGTATGCATTTAAATATAATTTCCTTAAATACCTAGAAAGTGCAAAATGAGAAATACCACATTAAGTTTGTTTTCTGTAGCAGATGCATTAACGTATTTTCGTTTTTAAAAAAATGCCAGTTTGATCAAATGTTTTGCATATAACTGCTTGGTAAAATGTTAACTGTTAAAACCGTTAAAATAAGGTTGTTAGAACAGTACATGTGTCTATTATGTCCCCTCTCCAAATTTGGTAGACATTTTCACTGAATCTTTTAAAACAATGCACCTTTGTTCTTTTCAAACTTAGTGTTACAAACTTGTCTGTATGTGTCTGATAATAAAAACACAATTCTCTTTTCCCTAAAAGTTTAGAACTGCATTAAATGGAATGTGTGTACTCAGAAGATTGTTGATCGCTTTTGGTCACCAAAAGTCAATGAAGGGCTTTTAATATACACAGATCCTGTGTGCAGTTTAGGAGGCCATGTGAGAAAGGTGCTGGTGATTTTCTATTTTCTTTTAAAAGAGAACCTGAGAGAGAGAGAAAAAGATTCATAGATTAGTACAAACAACAGAGTAGGCTATGCTTCAGATTATGGTTTGTATTTACACCTAAGAAAAAGCTGGAAAAGCTGCCAAATTACCTCCTAAGAAAATCGCCTAACTAAATCAAGCTGATGATTGATGGGCAGCGGACATATATTGGCAATAAAAATTTGTATTATTTTTATTGATAGGCCAATACTAGTGATACTAGAATTTCAGATTTTGAGAAGCATCAGTATTTAATATTTTTTAATACCACAGGACAAGTAATTAATCACATAGTATTGGGCTGTTACTCAAAATCTAAACTTTTTTTAAGATGCCTTTAACTTTTAAAATATAATTTTGGTGTGGTGATCAAACATGGTGATCAAGCTGGAGATACAAATAAAAATAAATAAGTGGTAATATCTGCTGCATTTACTCAAACCATGTTCAGAAAGAAAAAAGAAACCTGCACTCATGCATCACAAATAGTGATCCAAGGATATTGATTTTTTATTACCGATACAATACAAATTATTTGCAGGTTTGTATGCCCGATAACCGATATTTAGAACCGATATTTATTAACTATTATACTTCTGTTTTTGAAACAATTATTACAACACCACTGAACTGAAAAAAACTGTTTTATTTATAATAATCACTCCCTCTTTACTAGGGGTCTGAAAGTGCAAAAAATACTACAAAAAATTGTTTAAAAAGGGCACTGTTACTAAAGTCTCCAATGGTGCATAAACTACATATTTACAAGCTGCATAAATTAATATCAGTCATTTATGCAACACACCTAATGTGTGCATTAATGGCTGTTATGTTTAATAAAGTTTACTAAATATAGGAAAGCAAGTAAGTACACTTTACCGATAACCAATTATGGTTAAATATCGGGAAAAATATCGGGAAATCGATATATCGGTCGATCTCTAACCACAACTTTTTGTGAGCTTGCACCATTGCTCTTCTTTATTGAATACTGGAATTAAATGATCCTTAGTATTTATCTTCCATAATCGAAAATGTTATCCACAGTTCAAAAGTAGACTAGTGCAACAGAATTGTTAAATTAAAATATCCAGGCAAAACACAACAAAACTAAAATACAGTTCCAGATAACACTCACTCCGTTTAAATGAGTGATTATTAAAATCATTATACCTGATTTTTTTTTGTTCCCAACAGACCTATTACATTAACATATTACATGAACACATCACAGACAGATTTGTAGTAGAGTATTAGTATTTTGTGGGCTTAACATTTGTGTTTTTGCAGTGCAGATATTTGTTACCAGTGTATCTTAAGATTCACCAGATTCAATGACTCATGAAAAGCTTAATAATCCATTTGTAAGCTGAACAAGGTGTGTTGGGGCAGACAACAGTTGACCAAGCCACCTGTGACCCTCTTGGCAGATGCAACAATATGATAACACCCTTACAACAGTAACGAGACTGCATTTCCACCAAGAAATCACCATAGGTGACTTCTATGGTGTTGTTAGGTGTTTACTAATGGTTGATGAGGGGCAGCAACTATATTCTGATGCCTCAGATTTTAACCTTTTAACTCTCAATATGGGAACTTTAAAGGTGGATTCTGTGACCAAATCTGGCTGGATGAGTTATTTCAGAAAGGAATGTTCAAACCCAAATTTAACCTGTTTACACCTTAAATACTTCACTTTGGGGAATTTTTATTTAATTGAAGAGGAGTACGGGGTGCTATGCAGGTGTGCTTGGAGATCATTTTAAAAAAGCTCAGTGGATTAGAGAAAAATCAATAAACAGCACAAAACTCTCACACTTTAATGTCTTTTAGACACATGTTCACCCAGAAACAGTGACATGGCCTCAAGTGAACTAAATGAGCTGGCTAGCAACCAGCAAGACTAAAACAAGCATAGGCACTTATTTTTAATTAAAATTAATATTTTTTGTTTTAAAGAAACAGCTTCAAAACATTTTTTATTAAAATAATATTTGCGTGAGAAAAACATCTTAAGATCAATGGTGTAAACACTGTCTTGTTAACATTTCAGTTGACTATTCTATTTTCCTTCAAGCACCTGCACAATCTCCTCTGCCCTTCCCTAATGTTTTACATTTCCCATATTTCCATGCACCTCTTGACAGACCTGTCAATCCCCCTAATATGTGTTGTATGGTGGAAGAGGTCCTCCAACAACCTCCAGGGTTAAGAGGTATTCTGTTTCTGATTCTGAATAACTACCGCTTTTGTTTTAATGGGCGCCGGTATGACATGTAGAAAACCGCTGCTGAAGAACAAATAGACATAGGCAAACAAACAAATCACTTACAGTTTCTGAATAGTAGTCTGCTCTCTTTGTTCTTCTTTGTTAACATCTGTGGTCACGGATAGTGTGGGGGGACCAGAGGAAGAAGTCGTCTCCAATACTACTTGCTCCATGTTTAGCTCTGGCTGTGGCAGAACACCACTGCAAATGTACAAATGTAACTAAAATAAAGAAACCTTTAAGTTGTACAAAAGTTGGTAAACAATAACTGTATTTAACATGATCTGCAGTAAACATTAAATTAAATGAAAATTAAGGCAAATACACCGTTGAATAGAATGTTCTCTATAGTGCTATACCTTTTATAGAGCTGTAGCTCTTCTTGGGCAAGCAGCAGTTGACCTTTGAGTTGGTTCCTCTCCTGTAGAACCTCTTTTAACTCCTGCATGGTGAATCGTGGTCGGTTAGGGTCCTTCAAATCTATCACCAGTTTGTCAGGGCCAATAATCTGTTAGAAGAAAAAAATCAAAGATTTATACACTCTAAATCAGTGGTTCTCAACCTTTTTTGCACAAATGCCCCCTGACCTCATTATGAGCCTCTTAACACCCCCCCCCCCACACACACACACAAAGAAATTGGCTACTATCATATCTGAAAGATTAGGAAAACAAATAGCCTATGAATAATAATAACAACAACAACAACAACAACAACAACAACAACAACAATAATAATAACAAAAACAACAACAACAATAATTATTATTATTATTATTATAAATAATAATTTTATTGTTGTTATCATTAGTATTATAATGAGGAAAATGAAGATAATTATAGTTGTATAAATGTTATCTTTTGAATGAGTAGCCTTATATGTTCTAAAACCTCAAGGCTTTGTGCTGAGATGCTGGCGAGCCATTTTTGTGGAACATGATCAAATTCATTACAATAGCCTAGCCTACACCATATATGTGCCTGTGTGTTATTTACTCTTTATATAACTCTTTGTATTAGTTGAGCAACAAGGGAAAATAAAAAAACTTCAAGCAAAACCTTATGGAATGTAGCCACATATACTGACGGCTTATTTAATAAAACAAAAAGCTCAAGTTAGTGTAAGCCCTGTCCTTGGTGGCTTGCTGCAAGCTTTTTAACTTCAGGGCACCGGAGCTTTGCTGCTCGGAAAGTCCATGGTGGTCAAAAGTAATGGGGGTTTTAGCGGCGATTTTAGTGGCTTTTGCAAAAATCTCCTGGGGGTTTATGGCAAATGAGGGGTCTTTGGAAAGATATCACCAAGCCCTATCCAACTGTGAAGTTTGATGTTGATTGGTGCTTTCTCCGCAGATCTATACCGCTCGTAATATCCTTTGACTGCCTCAGAACCAATGACACCAGGCTCATTTGCACTGCTATTAACTGAAACCTTGAATGGGAAGACGACTTAATTTGGGTCTTAAATCAAAGTACTGCATGTCTTCTAACTAGTGATAGGGAATACACACGCTATGTAACATTTGTCACCACAGTCTAATTTATTCATGAAGTCTTGTCGGCATTCTTTGGCACTCAGAGTGTTAAGTACATACAGAATATTACACGCATTACAGCACGAAATAACCATTTTCACCATGTCTGTGGATCCCTGTTATCTCTTTTAAACTACTAAACACTTTCTGTGTAATCGCACAACTCACTGCTGCCGTCTAGCAATCAACGTCCTTATAGGCGTGGCGTCACAGGCAGAACATCAATACGTAACTGTGCTTGTGTACATTTTGATTGGCTGTGAGATTTTAACCCGAAGAGAAATGTCAGAGCACCAGGAGCTGGTATTCCTACTTATTTCTAATCATTGCATGAATAATTTATTTCATCTTATTTCGTGTTCAAATGAACAAACTCTTTACTGTATATCCTTAAAAATTCTAACTAATAGAATTGACGCGCACCATTGACGTCTGAACACCCTCCTCTCAGCTTTCTCATTCTCAAGGCCCCCCAAAGGGGTTTAAAAGCCCCCAGTTGAGAAACGCTGCTCTAAATAAAGCAATTGTTTCAACATTCTGATTACATTTAGGATACAGTTCTCACATTACTGTTATCCTCACAAATAAATATTCACAAAGATTAGAATATGACAAGATAAAACACTAGAAAAAATAAGACAATAAACAATAGTGCAATTAGGCAAATTCTTCAAATTTGTTAGGGTATCTGGTACCATTGGAGTGAAGAATGTTTTACAGTGTTTATACTTACAGAGTTAACCTTTCCACTTGAACCTTCTGCAACGACTCTGACGACTTCTCCTTTCAGGTTGTCTCGTTCCATCCTGAGCTCCTCCAGCGACAAGTTGTACTTGTTAACCATTATCTCAAACATTTCCAGCACACGAACTATTTTGAACTGCAGATCTGATACCTCCTGACCACCCTTGCTAATTTTTAATAGATCTTTACCTATCAGATATGAAATGTCATAAACATCTTCAACCGTAAGTTCCAACGGGTCCTTTTCGAAAACAAGAATGGGCGAAGAGTCTTGCAGATCTCCCATTTTCCTCGTGGCCGACAAGTGATCGGAATCCAAAATAATCAAAACAAACTTTAAAACACTTTTAGTTAGGTAAAATATTTAGTAGCTGGACCCTGCCAAGTTCGTCGTCCAGAATATTGCTTCCTTGTACCAAATCGCGTGTTTTACTTGTGGCTGGGTTGAGTGAAGTATTAACCAGCCAATAGGATCACCTCATTCTGCATCCAATCAGCATCAAGTTACCGTGGAGACGGACAAAGAGCAAAGCAGTGATCTTCAAAGTAAAGGGCGCGTGCCCTAGCCAGACAAGTACTTATTTTCAATTTCCAGTGACGCGGTGGTGTCCAAAACGTGATTTGTTAAATATTTAGTATTTGTATGCGTGTTATTTTTTTCCATGTCTGCCTGTTGTTCTTTAAAACGATTAAAAACTTTTAATCTGTGTTCTATGGAACCCATACCGTGCAAATTCCATGTGGCATACCATAACCTCTTAAGGCCCAAGCTGTTTTTTACATGCACTTTACATGTACACATGACATTTACTATTTGGGCTTGTTATTATCTCATTTGAATTAAAATATAAGCATCCTCTTTTGAAATTATGTTTATGAAAATACTGTATATGTCCACATATGTGGATTCTTGTTCTGAATTTCAATAAAACACAATAGTTACAGAATAAAAAACTCTTTCTTTCCACCTTAAACACAGCAGTTTTTTCCTGACTGATTTTGCATGCATAAATAACACATACATATTATTTTGTACATGTTTTGAATATCAGAATAAAAGCAACATGGTAACATTGCATCTTGGGATGGAACCTTACTCAGGGTACCTCAGATGTGCATAGATCCTTGGTCTAGCACTAATTTACAGGCCATATAATGATAAAATAATGAGTGTTATTATATTTCATAATTGAACATTATGTCACTCACCAGATAAGTAGTGTTCTATAAGCCACTTGTGCAATATTAGAATTTTGTCCACATATAGAAATTTAGCTGTAAAAAAAAAGAAAGGACATACTACATCAAGGACAGACTACAGAAAAACATGGCATTTCCTTGCAACAGGGACCAAGTCCTCACACCCTGGTGTTGCCTGATGCTGCTGACTGGGGGAGAGAATTTCAGAACCAATGTGCATGGAAGTTTTCTATGCTACGCTAGAAGCGAACAGGCTGACCATTTACCCTGTCCATCTTTCTTGGTAGTATTTGCTCCCTGAACAATAAACAGGATGAAATCTAAATGATAGAAGTTCCACACTTACCGGAAAAACTTGCCATGCCTGTATTTTTACATCAATACTGACTGTTGTGTGAACACTGTGCTTGTCTGTAGTTACTGCTCACCACTGCTGGAGTTTGGGAGTGTTCTGCCCAAATATTATGGAGCCATCAGTGAGCTCCAAAAACTTCTAGCCAAAATTGTTTAGTGTCACTGGAAATATCAAACGTGCAAATCTCAAGCCAGTTCTTGCTATGTATAAGAATTTTGTTATCAGGGGGCAAATGTGCTGGATTATGTTTGCAAGCAGACATAAATAAAATAAAATCAAATCAAATCACTTTTATTGTCACGTCACATTACAGTATACTGGTACAGTACATGTGAGTGAAATTCTTGT